>CAKAOH010020181.1:0-14818 GCA_916701665.1 Sebastiscus tertius | reverse complement strand
ACATAACTTCAGTGCTTCAGTAACGCCACTTACGTAGTTATTTTAACCCAAATGTTGATTAATTTATCACATTAATTTGCCACTTCCATAGTTTTTTTAACCCAACGTTGACTTATTTGTCACGTAACTTCTGTACTTCAGTAACGCTACTTCCGTAGTTATTTTAACCCAAATGTTGATTAATTTATCACATTAATTTGCCACTTCCATAGTTTTTTTAACCCAACGTTGACTTATTTGTCATGTAACTTCTGTACTTCAGTAACGCTACTTCCGTAGTTATTTTAACCCAAATGTTGATTAATTTATCACATAACTTCCGTACTTAAGTAACGCCACTTCCGTAGTTATTTTAAACCAGACTCTGACTTGTTTGTCATGTAACTTCCGTACTTAAGTAACACCACTTCCATAGTTATTTTAAACCAGACTCTGACTTAATTTTCATGTAACTGCCAGTTTTGTAGTTATTTTTACCCAAACCACAATCTTTTCCTAAACCTAACTAAGTAGTTTTGTTGCTTACACCGAATCAAGTTTTTTCCTGTGAAAAAAGAGGTTTATTTTGAAAAGACTGTATGAATGTAACGAGTAGAAATTGACACGTGTTGATGAACATTCGTAGAACACGTGAAAAATGAGGAATAACTTTTCGTAATGTTGTATGTGGATATGTTGAACAGTGTGTTAGCAAAGTCCTGGGATTTACTTTATGTGCATTAGACATATTAAAAAGAATTGTATCTCTAAATTTGTAGTTGTTGTAGAAAAATATTGCTTTCATGTTTGCAAGTGGGGTTTTTTTGTAGTCGAATGTGGCATAATTGCACATTGTCAAAGTGAGTGTGACTAGCCAGCTGAGACCAAATAACTATTCAAAGAACAGGGAGTCGCTCCCAGCTGGGGATGTGCTGGCAGACAACAGAATTGCAAATCTTTACTTTGTGTCGACGACTTCTGCTGTTTGAGTAGTGCGAACATTTGAGTCTGAACTGCTGGAACAAAAAGTTTCATGTTAGTGCGAGAGGGAAAGTGCCGTGACAAGAGCTCTTATGAAACCTCACGCTCCAGTCTTCTGTTCCTAACCCTTTGTCCCACAAAAATGAGTCTGGACTCAGGACTCTTCCTTAGTGGGAACCTTAGGTCGCCAGTGCAGATTAACTTGTAGTCTCTGGAGAGGAAAGGAAGCTGTACGTCATAGCAAAAGCTGAGGCCAACCAAGTCCTCTAATTAAGCCACAAACCAGGAAATTCTTACTTATTTAAACAATAAGATCTTACTTTAACATACTGTATGTGTGAAAATGTACTGTGGCCGATCATAAGGTCAACACTCTGCATGTGTTTACCTCTAGATGAACCACGAAAGCGACTTATCATGTCCGTGTGGATATTCAAATGCTGCTTTGTCGGTGCAATAATGAGCAGTTGTTGTTGCTCCCAGTACAACCAGTCTGCCACCCACAGTAACCATTATTTTCCACCCAATCACCTCATGCGTGCTTGCCCTTTCTGCACCACACTGTTCTGTCGCAATGACAAGCCAACACGATAGTAAACCAGAATCATAATTATTGTGATTTGCTTGCTCTAAAAAAAAATTTTAATAAATGGCAATTATTGCCACACAAACAGCTGGCGGAAGGGAACAATGAAATGGATTACTTCTATTTTTATTTGCCCCTGTTTCGTTCCTGGAGTGAAGAGAAAGAGTGCAGAGAGCGGTCTTGCTTTTAGTAAATCTGACGGGCAAAAACGCCTACACACCGTCACTGGAAGGCTCTTTCTGCTGACAGTAGCCCACAATACGTCTTGGCGTTTGAGGCTGCTATGCCCAGTCAGGACTCATCTTCTATTTGCATTTTGCTTATTTTGATTGTATGGCCTGAAACTGCCATTCATCTCCAATAGCAGATGGTAACATAATTATACAGGATTTGATACAATACGCTGTTTTTCATGTATAAATAATGATTATTCATGTTGTCTTTTTACTTCTGTACACATAGTATAGACTGCATTGCTCATCTGTCTGCACCTTCACTCTCCCGCAACCTCCAAGACTTCCCTCGGCACCGCCTGGAAATCAGAAACTGCCTCCGAGGCCTTTAGCTTTTATTACTGAATCACTCTTCGCCCAACTCAATCGAGTCACCTCCTCCCACAGAGGCGAAAAAAAAAAAAAAAAAACTCCCATCACTTGTGGGTTCGCCCGTCTCGGTGTGCAGCTTATAGCGGGCCAGGCAGCGTGAGCCGGCCCATTCACAAGATCTATATATAATGCTCGTTTGAATGACAAGGGAATTTTTGAATTCCGCTGCGATCATCATGAGCAAACCTCCTTCTGCTTGAGTCCATAACGCGTCGACTCCACCTCCGTCTGCTCCAGACTATTATTATTGGTGTGACTGATCCAGACTATTTGCAGAAAATGTGAGACATGGCTGCAGCCGCCACGAGAATCTGTGGCAGCCTTCAAACCAGCTCTTTAACTCTGCTAACATTAGCTACCATAAGCTAGTGGTTATGCCCGACCAAGTAAGTAGCAGCAAAACGGCCGAGTGTGTTGAAATGAGCAAGGGTGTGATTAACTGCATATACATTTCTTATTTGTAAGAAAAAGATTGTTTATTTTTTCAAAAGCTAGTCTCACTGTGTCGCAGGTTTGAATCCGGCTTGAGGCCCTTCTGTGTGGAGTTTGCCGGGGTTTCTCCGGGTGCTCAGGTTTCCTCCTACAATCAGGTTAGGTTCATTGTTGACTCTAAATTGCCCGCCGGTGTGAAATTGCACCGCTATAAAGGAAAGGAGTCATTGCAAACGGATTAACGCATTAATCGTTTTATGTTGATTATCTTGTTTTCATAAATGTTGGAGGCCAAAGTCGTAATTGAAATTGAAGTTTGATTAATGCACAGCCCTGCTTATGACAGAAATGTTACATGTATAGTGAAGTCTGATCAGCCTTCGACCTCCAGGACACTGTTTTGAAATGAAAGTCTACAGTGAAGCATTACTTAGCGACACTAAAGTGGCAGGGGTGGCCTCTCATTAATATATATATATTAAATTAGCTTGTCTGTATTCAGAAAAATGGCCGTCATTTTAATTGGCTTTATTAGCATAATCATTTGACGGGAACCTTTTCGCCTTGATGGATGACCTTATTAATACGTGGAAGAAACTGCCACAATCGGTGGAAACGGAGCAGCTCCGGCGACTCATTAACACTGTCAGCGCTGCTCCACTTACTCTGTTCTAGTCAAGCTTACACCTGATCAACACATCATTAGCATTCACGGCTGACATATAGACTGGCTGTTATAAATGTATTCTTTATAAGTATTTAATAACTGCGACTGACGTCGATGCTTTTACTAGATGAGGCAGATTCTTTTCCACTTTGTGGTAAGGGATGAATATTTCGCCCGGTCCTGACAGAGAGAGAGGCTGTATGGGAAAGAGTTGAAGTAAAATGTGGGGCGGCGTGAAGCAAATCATCCTGTCTGACTGACACACCGGGATTTATAGCAGCCCCAGACTTCTCTCAGCTGCTCGCCGGTGTTGGCGTATGCAGAAAACCACACTCGCTGATGTCGCCATATGCGGAAACAGGTTGCAGCCCGAGGACAGAGGGAGGGAGGAGGGATAAAAGGGAGGAACACAGAAACGGTAGGGTGAAAGAGATGAGGGAAAAAATAAAGACTAATGGATTAGACACAGAAAAAGACAGAAAAGAAAAATAGCAAAGATATGGTCAAAGCCATGAATGGGCATGAGGGCATTATCCTGCACCTATGTTTACCGGCCTCATTTTTCTTATGTTTCCATAAATATGAACACAATATCCGAGCAAATGGGATTTACTCTATCACAGCGTGATGCTCCAGTTTGTGCCGGATGGAAATCATCTCCGTGATGGAGGATAAAGAAGATTTCGAGACAATACCCAGGTCATATTGGAGTTTGTCTGAGTGTCTATGAATATTTTTGTGGCTACTTTTCTACATATTGTACTTTAAACGTGTGTGTGTGTGTGTGTGTGTGTGTGTGTGTGTGTGTGTGTGTGTGTGTGTGTGTGTGTGTGTGTGTGTGTGTGTGTGTGTGTGTGTGTGAACACACTTTATTTGCCAACACCTTTGACATCTATAAGCTCTGATTGCAAGGTAGCAATTGAAAAGCAGAATTGGAGCGCCGGCCGTTAACCCGCCTTTATTTCTATCATGGCTGATGATTGCATTGCCACTTGGAGCTCAGCTTTTTTCCCTTCTGGTAACTCATCTGCCCTCTGACACGGCCTCGATTGTCTGACTGTCTTTCAACAGGTTTAGCGTTCGATTTGTTGACAGATCGGCCCTTTGGGAGCATCGCTGTCGTTGTCCTATGGCTTCTCACATTGACTCTAAATCTACTTCACGCCTTCTGATCTTTTACATTTTGCTTGTGATGCGAGTTGAACTGCTTATTTAAAATAATGCATAATTGCATGTGATTATCATAAAGTGGGCATGTCTGTAAAGGGGAGACTCGTGGGTACCCATAGAACCCATTTACATTCACTGATCTGGAGGTCAGAGGTCAAGGGACCCCTTTGAAAATGGCCATGCCAGTTTTTCCTCGCCAAAATTTAGCGCAAGTTTGGAGCGTTGTTTAACCTCCTTCCCAACAAGCTAGTATGACATGGTTGGTACCGATGGATTCATCAGGTTTTCTATTTTCATATGATACCAGTATCTTCACTTAAGCTTTAAAACTGAGTCTGCTGTAACTTCCGAAAGATAGATTGCGCTAATCCGTTAAAGAAATTAGTGGCGTTAAAACAAATTTTCATTAACGTGTTATCGCGTTAACTTTGACAGCCCTACTTTATTTACATGTTTACAGTATATTCAGTAACTTAGATTTATATTTGGCTGATATGTACATGTTACAAAAAACGGTGTATATTTAAACAATAAAATATCCAAATTTAGTGTCATTTAACTGATGTTAACTATTCACTAGAGTGACGGCCTGTGGGAAAATGATGAGTTTCCAATCCAATGGCAGCAAATGACGAGCTCTAATTCCAGCTAGTAGGAGCTGATAACAGTATTTTGTATTTCATAATTGCAAAGACTACTTTACCTCTACTAGTAACCAGAACTTTGGTCTAAAATATGTATTGGTCCAATAATTGCAAGTAGCACAAACTATTTAGGGAGTCATATCATGCAAAAATGACATGTAACAGGTAGTGCAACTAATTACTTTTGTTAGTCAAATAATTCAATACTGAAAAGTCACATTTCAGACACATCTGAAGGGACTTTGATGAACTTTCATAGTTTGAAATGTGCTTCTCCCTACGGCTCATTTCATTAATTTACTGAGTGGCCCAAGGGCAGCCTGCATAATTTCTCCAATCTACTGATATGATGAGCCACAAATGCCAAAATTAATAAAATCCTGGAAAGTCTGTATGCACATTTTGTATCCTCTATTACTGCTGGCCTTGTTAATATATTTTTTTTCTATTTGCAAAGGGAGCAAAACATTGTCACTTTCACCACCTGCTAGATAAGATCAAGTTGCCTTTTCTTACTAATTAGCGAACCATTTCACATCTGTCTGAAACAAAACATCTGTGTATTTGCATGTTGCTGCGCATGTGTGTGTTTGTATGACTGGAGCTTTAACGCTTTGGGATATTCATAGAGAGAGGTCCATCACGGCCATCGCAGCCTGAAGCACAAGAGGCTTAAGGAAGGAGACATAAATCGCAGAGCAGTTGGTGAGCGAGGAGCTGAGATACTGAGAGAGAAGGTGTGTGGGGGGGGGGATAATAGGTAGCTGTGGGTTGTGCCTGAGACGCTCCACGTGGCCTGATGCTGTATGTCGGCACGATTGGATATGGTTGGCTGAGTAAAACCAGCACTCTCTTCTCTTCTCCTCTCCTCTCCAGCATGAAAGCAGGCTTGTTATGCAGTCAGACAGATATATAGGACCGGGGACACTGGGGCACATGCAGGTGCTGTATGCTTTGATGGACTATAGGTAAAGTTGCCAATAACTAAACAGGGGTGGGAAAAGAAATTCAACATGTATCACAATTTTTTTTTAATGCCAGATCAATATATTTGCTTCATTTGAGTCTATGTGGAAGTAGATGAAGTTTTTATTGTTGTAGTCTGAGTAACGTGACGTCATATCTGTTCCGTATCCGTCAACCAAAACAAACCGCAGGGAGCTGAAATGACAAAGTAGAAAACATTGGAGGGTCAGCGTGGATACGACCTGCACTCTCGCATGTTAAATCCAGCGTGGTAAACACTACACATCCAGTAAAGGATGGAAACACTTTAGGTTTCACACATTGACAGGAAAAGCAGAGCTAGACATCACGGCTAAAGCTGCATGCTAACTCTGTCACAGACAGGAAACGTTATCGTATCGTGGTAACGTGGCGGTCGAGCCGGCCGTCGGTCTCATCTCTGTCGTCAAATGGGCCGACGCTACAACTGTAGAGCACCCAGATACTGACATTTATGTTCTCTGCATTGAAACGGCCCCGGTGGAACTGACCATGGATGGATAAAGAGAACGGAGCTGACGGGAGAGCTAGAGACCACCTTGGAGAAGTTAGAGGAAGTAGACACGTGGGACTAGGTCCAGTTTTCAAAATGAACGGAACTGTATATACAAAAAACATATATAGAAATAAGACTGATTGGATTATATTCACCAGAAGTATAAAACATTACATATCCGTTATAAATTAAAAAGAAAATACCACTAATTAGTGAGGGAAATGTCTTTATTCTTTGATTTTTGGGATGCTGTAAAAAATGTAATGCCTGACAATGACTGATATATTTGACTTCTCTGACTACATACATGCTGAAAATCCAAATTTTTACTGTATTAATTTAGATATTTTTTCCAAAGTACTAGCAATTAAAGACTAGAAGTTTCATACATCTTGTGTAAAATATTTTTGGCCATCATTCATCATCATCATTTACCTCCAAATAAAGTGGTTTTGCTAATTTTAGAAAGTGGTCGGGGATATTGTGTTGACGTAGTTTAAAGAGTGAAAAGACACACATACGGCTGGCGGGAGGGGAGATGGATGGGTCCAACAAACACAGGGCTTTCATCCTGGAGATTGCTGTTCGTGTCGCATGCGTTAAGTTTCACTTTCACTTTACAAACATAGTAATCTTAAGCCCCTCCATGATGTTTTTTCCTAAACCTAACTAAGTGGTTTTGTTGCGTATAATGGAATTCACACCAGGCAATGGCAAAGTGCGCCGCAATAATTCAATTTTTTACAGTGAAAAGAATTCTTTGTAATATAGGTCAACATGTCACAGGGGTCACAGGATCTGTCTATTGGCTGCGGGTCCTCTCTAGCCGCTAAAAGTTAAACGTTTCCCAACTTTTAGTTTGTGTTAATTCGGTGTAAACCTAAGCAAGTGGCTTTGTTTGAATACACAACATTAAACTCATGTTTACTGCGACCGAAAAATGACGCCAAAGGGTCTGACAAAGCGTCAGTATGTGACAAGTTGGGATGTGTTGGAAGACGTGTTTTTTTTTTCACCCCATCTGACCTCATTGTGGTTGCATGTGTTCCTTGAAGTTGCTATAACATCTTCTTTGTCCACATTTTTCTTGGTTATTTCTAAGGATATGTTTCACAAATTGTAAAGCCCTTTGGGTCAAGTTTGTGATTTTGGATTATATAAATAATAATAAAAAAGACTTCATTTGAGTGCAGTGTTATTATAACCAATAGAAATAATGACGAAAATAAGACCGAGCTTTTAATAAGTTTCCTTTAACAAGAAATCCCTGACATCTGCACTCTCCCTCAGTATCGTGCCACTGCTCACCTGAGCAGCTTCACAGAATGCTGACTGGATTTTTAAAGCTAATTTCTTACTGGAAATCATTTATTTCCGCCTTTCGCTAACACCTTTGAAGAAATGCATAAGACACACAGGTTCGGGTGAATACAAAACGTAGTAATTAGTATTTTATCTGCTTCCTCCTTTTGCTCTCGCTCTACCCGCTGGTTTACTTCTTGTCTTTGTCTCGCTCTCTCTCGCTCGCTGTCTCTGTGGTTCAAGGGAAGAATTCCCTTCAACTCCTCCACAAAATCACACACAATTAAAGCAGAGCATTTTTTGCCTGAGGGCCTATCTGCTCTGTGTGCTTAATACGTTTACACACACAGCCTCCCACACGCACACACACACACATAAAAAATACAGTACACCCCCACACACTCTCACATGTACAAACAAACACTCAAAGGCACGTTCTCTGTGGTGCATTTTTCTCGGCCATGGCTTTAATGGGGCTTTTTATGGAGTACAGGATTACGGAATCACGCCGTCTCTCTCGCTGCCAGCTGATTGGACACTCTCCCCTCCGTCATTCAAAACTCTGGATTTAGCCTGCTGCTAAATGCAACGGTACGTTTAGTCCGCTCTCGGTTTAGTCACGCTGACTTAGCTGCTGTGTGCGCACCGTTGCGCTGGGTCGCCGAAATCGCGGCATCACACCTCCTCCGCTGTTGACCTTGATGACCTCTCTTTGAGAGATTTCAAACTGGTGTTTTAGAGTGAAAGCAGAGTGAGGCGACTTAAAACGGTTGTAAAATTTGCAACCACCGCATGCTTTTTCTTTTTGCCAGACTGGACATCAGACGTTATTATAGTATATTAGAGTTGTGTTTCTGGCCACCTGGCGAATGTTCAACAACTCCTGAGGGAGAAAATCTGGCTTTTTAGCTGCCAAGTGCTCCATTACGTTCACCAGCTAGTCGCTGACTGTGCCTGTGTGGCGTTCGAGGCTCCTCTCATTTCTCAATTTGTACATCCTCGATTCCTTTCCTCACCTCCTCTTTTCACCTCTTAGTCCTTCTTACCTAAAATGAGAGCATAGACTGTATATTAAAGGTGGACGTAATCATTTCTTATATGACGTCACCCATTGGTTTGTGAACTGCCATTTTGAAGCCTTGAGTTCGTCATTTTGGCCGTCACCATCTTGGTTTTTGGCCGTCGCCATCTTGCTTTTTGTCCGTCGCCATCTTGGTTTCTGGCCGTCACCATCTTGGTTTTTGGCAATCGCCATCTTGGTTTTTGGCCGTCGCCATCTTGCTTTTTGGTTGTCACCATCTTGTTTTTTGGCTGTTGGTCTTGTTCCTTGTTGGTCTCGGAATTGTCTTGGTCTCATGCCTTGTTGGACTCGGAATTGTCTTAGTCTCGTGCTATGTTGGACTCGGAATTGTCTTGGTCTCATGCCTTGTTGGACTCGGAATTGTCTTGGTCTCATGCCTTGTTGGACTCAGAATTGGCTTGGTCTCATGCCTTGTTGGACTCGGAATTGTGTTGGTCTTGGGCCTTGTTGGACTCGGAATTGTCTTGGTCTCGTGCCTTGTTGGACTCGGAATTGTCTTGGTCTTGTGCCTTGTTGGACTCGGAATTGTCTCAGGCTCGGCTATTGAGAATCAATATATTAGCATTGGAAAGATACTATTGCCTATTATGGTCTTTAACAGGACTTGTTGGACTTGGTCTTGGATTAACATGGACTCCATTAAGTTACAGCTCTGGTCAGTTAATTGGAGCGTTTTGGCTGGAAACGGCTTCCTGTTGCTGCTGGAAATGATGTTATTGAAAGCCGTGAGAGTGAACCAGAACAGTGAAGTTGTGGACCAAAATAACGATCCCAGTCAGTTACATGGATTTGAACCAGCAACTTTCTTTGCAAAGTCCTGCCTCTGTTAGTTGAGATTCCGTAATTGATGCTGGAATTATTCAAGTCTCACACGTTGTTAGGCGAGCTGGCAAGTCATGTATGGTATCGACCATCTCAGACGCATTACAAATGGCAATCAATGCTATCGTCTGTTGTCTTATTCCCCTCGTCTCCGGCGCTCCTCGGAGAAGCTAATAATTGGAGCTGATAATTGCTACCAGGCTCATAACATATTGACCCACAGCTCTGTAATAAGCAGGTGAAAACATTCCATTTCTGAAAATGGGCATAATTAGTATGTCTCTTTGTGTCCCCACCAGCGAGACGTGTTGAGTAAACAAATTCTCCTGTGTCATATTTCTAATCCAGTCTCATTAAAATGCCAACGTATACTCGCTGTGGGGACTGTTGTGTGTTTCAGCTTAAAAATGCCGAGTGAACAGTTGTATTTTCCAGCTTGAACTTAATTACACTATATGATTCACAACAATGACTCTGGCAGCTCAGGCCCATTTTTCTTTTTGCCTGCTGGGTTTTTGTGAGGAACTTATTACGTGATCAATCACATGCGGCATGAACGGAGCGGGATCAATTAATAATTGAAAACCGTTAAACTACTTGAAGCGCTGATAGGAATGTGCCTTAAGTCAGAGGCAAGGCAGTGTGGAAGGGCAGCGGGTTAAATAGACGTGATTAATCAACCGCAGAACAGTATTTGCATTCATTAGAAGCACTACAGGTGTGTGCCGACAGTTAGCTGTATCTCAGCTCGGGTGCATACTAACTCTAAGCAGGTCTGGAGTATATAGGGCATTAGAAAGTGAGTGACAAAATTAAGTATAGTGAGTGTGCTCAATACTCTCCCACAATGCAATGCCCACACTGATTGCAGATGGTGTTGAAGCGGCTCCAGAAACACTCATTTTGTGTGGATTCTGATGGTCCCTGCGGATAAAAGCGGTAGTGTTTCCAAGCACCAGAGTCCCTTTAGAAAACCTCTCATTTTACAGCAGCAGGGTCTGACAGTCTGCCCCGTGCAGTCCTGGTTCTGGTTCTCCCGTGCCTCCCTTCCCTCCAGCGAGCCCAGCAATACGGCCTGGGCCCTCAGCAGCGTGGTGTTAGTGTTGGCTCCCAGCGGGGACCGGCGAGGTGCAGCTCTGCTCCTGGCTGGCAAATCCGGATTTGAGTCGCGATATTTTCAATATTTTCTTACACCCATACCTCACAGTAACTTTAAGAAAACAGAATTAAAACTGTGTAAATAAAACATTTAAATTCCTCTTAATTAGCAGTGGTATTCCACAGTCACATTTGAATTGCTGCAGAGGCCTGTCTGGTATCATTTCCTGTTAATACAACATTGTAAAATAAATCTAAAGTACAAAAACCATGGAAATTAGTGTACAGCACTCTGTATAATTAATGCAGCAACTGCTGTGCTTGGGGGTTGTGCACGTTATACCAGTGGAGGTACAGAGCAGAAATGATCGAATGCATTGATAAGGCAGCTCATCATGTGGCCTCCTCAGGCGAGGGTGGCTCTACTGCCACCTATAGGCAGCCTCGGGTCATGACTCCCAGTGACGACTGCTGACTGCAGACACCTTCCCCCAGAGAAGCCTCAGATAATCATTTCATCATTTCCTCAATTATTGACAGGCGCCCTGAGCTCTGCTGTTACGTTTCCAGCGTTGTAGATAGAATTAACATCCATTAGAGTATTATATACAGCAGGTGTGTGTGTGCGTGTGGCTAGATCCTAACTAGACTTGCAGCTCCGAGGGCAAAGAATGAGGAGCACAGATATGACAGGCTCATCAAATATCTCGCTTCACTCAGCGCCGTGGCGGGACTACCGCCGCGTCGGCCTAAAAATGACCCTCTCCCCGCTGAGTTGCCAATCATTACTCATCACATTAGACATCTAGACGCAGCACCAGCTTGCTGCGCTCCCTTTCTTTCTTTCTTTTCTGCGCTCTTCTCTTTTCTCCCATTTGATAAAGTCATGTCAGCCAAGATCGAGCTCACACTCGGCTCTCACTTCAGCCTGACAAAACCTCCACCAGAGCCCCCGTTGTGTGGCGTTACACAGTAGTAGCGCTTACAATACACCAGCACAGATAAACAGCCTTTGATTTGGAGCTTGCCAGATTTTATGGCACTGCCATCGACTGTCTCATTTGAACCGTGCCATTAAAGGTGGATGTCATTCAGCGACATTTCTGGTTTAGGGCTGGGTATTGGCAAGAATCTGGCATAACGATTGACTATATATAGATATATTGCGATACTTTAAGCAAGTTGATATATTGCAATTTTTTTTTTTATTTGATTTCAGAAAAACTGTCATAGAGATGACACCAGAAATAAACCATTTTAGAATAGGCAAAAATGGTTGTTGCCCCAAATTGCATGTGATTATCATAGAGTGGGCATGTCTGTGAGACTCGTGGGTACCCATAGAACCCATTTTCAGTCACATATCTTGAGGTCAGAGGTCAAGGGACCCCTGTGAAAATCACCAAAATTTAGCGTAACTTTGGAGCGTTTAGGCTCCTTCTCAAGCCAGTATGATATGCTTGGTACCAATGCATTCCTTAGGTTTTTCTAGTTTCATATGATACCAGTATCTTCACAGCATGGCGTCCGGTTAATTATTGTTTTGGAGAATCGATACTGTGTTGTATCGATGTTTTCTTACACCCCTATTCTGGTGATCTTTTTTTTCTGTGTGAGTGTCAATTTGTTATTGACGACGCAAAAGAACCTTTGCATGACACAACACAGAAAAATACAAGCACTGCTATTTCTCAGCCTCTTTAAATTCCCATCCCACCGTTGTTCACTGCATACGCTCATTGTCAAGGGGTGATAACTGCAAATAGCATTACCTCGGGCTGAAAGGATAATGTTCATTGTGAAACTGACTGACAAGCTTGTCACAAACAGCCATAGTAGGTATCAAGCAAATCGGTCCCTTTGTGAGGGAGAAATGGCTCCGCCGTTCTGTTGAAAACGGGGGAACTTTGAAAAGCAGTTAAAGTTTGGATAGAAATATATAAATTGTTCTTTTCAGCGAGGACAATCTGCTGCAAAATGGGGGATATTTCTAAGAAGCTTCTTATTTGCATGTAAGCCACACAGAGTATATGGTGACACACAATAGGTAATGGTGCTCAGATAGTTTGAAAATCTGACACAAAGAAGGAAATGAGCCACACTGCTAAAAAAGCTTTTTTGAAAGAGATTATGTGTTATTATTGCGTTTTGTATTCTTCAGACTGGAACAGGGCGGCACGGCGGTGCAGCGGTTAGCACTGTTGCCTCACAGCAAGGTTCGAATCTGGCTTGGGGGCCCTTCTGTGTGGAGTTTGCATGTTCTCTTCGTGTTAGTGTGGGTTTACTCCGGGTGCTCAGGTTTCCTCCCACAGTCCAAAGACATGCAGGTTAATTGTTGACTCTAGATCTGTCTCTATGTGGCAGCCCTGTGATAGTCTGGCAACCTGTCCAGGGTGTACCCCGCCTTCGCTCAATGTCAGCTGGGATCGACTCCACCCCCACCCCCTCCGCTACCCCGAGTAAGATAAGCGGTTGCAGATAATGGATGGAGACTGCAACAACTAATCCATTTTCCCCTTTCTCTTTCCCCGTCCCTCTTTCCTTCTCTATTACAGCCGCGCTGCAGGTGTCCATATCCTTGAACAAAGTGGAGTTAAGTGTCGGAGAGTCCAAGTTCTTCATCTGCACAGGTATGAAAACCACACACTGTTGTTTGTATGTGGATGTGCGTTTGGAGGCAGGTCAGAGAGGCAGCGGGGTGGGGGGCTTAAATCGCCGCTTGAGAAGTCTGTTTGTTGTGTTTGGTGAACGCAATCCATGCTGTCCATATGGTGAGCGACTCTTTGACCCGATGGGTCCGCACAGCCTCTGTCCCTCCTCCTCATTGTCCTCTCCGAACGGCGTATCAACACAGACGCCGGCACCGGTGGCTCGGTAGGGTGGCAACACACTCTGGCAGGCCCGGCCCGCCTCCTGCTGGCTGCCTCTTCTCTCCTGCCAACCCACTCAGTGTGGCGCTAACAGCCAAGGGAGTAGACACACACACACACACCGGGAGGAGCAGCGACCGAGTGTTGGAGGTCTAACGTGTGCTGAGAAGGACAGAAAGAATGGTGGTGAATGGCAAAAACTGGCTGCAATTGAAAGGCAAAAAGGTAGAAGCTTTTACTGTGAAACGACAGAACTGAGAATAATGGAAAAAAAAGGCTTTGAGGCAAAAGAGGTGGGAGATAAATAGCCACCATCCACCATCAAAAGTGCGTGGGAGGAAGTGTCTGTGTCACTCTTTCTTTTGCCCTTTTCAGCCTGATTTTTACCACATTCACACGCCAACTGGTGTGGGCTGAAAAGCAGGGCAGAACAGTCAAAAGCCTGGTGATACCGAACAAATAAACACGTCTTTTAAAACTTTTTGGGCTCCCCATGTGAATCAGCCCCATATAAATATGGATCGGAGCAAAGAAAGGAACAGAAAGACAATTATAGTGTATGTTGATTCACAGGTTCGGGCTGTTTTGTGAGGTGAATGTGTTGTTCTTGAGAGAAAAGGAACCTGGGTTGAAATCAATTCACTTGTTCGATACAAATCTTTCTTGTTTCCAAAGTTTGCCAGGAAGAATTGGCAGCAGAGTAGAAATGATTGAACACCTCATTTCTTCCGAGAGAGCGGCTTGAAAACAAACAGTTTCAGGTCAAATCGAGGTCAAACGTACATCAACATCCTGGTATTAGGTTTCTCTTTTAACGTGTGCCATCCCTGTCTGCTCCCAAATCGTTCTACTCTAAACTATTACTACAGAAATGGTCTTTTCGATTTCCTTTAAAGTGGCAGTTGGCAGTATATTTTTGGCATCATTGGGCAAAAATTCCATAATAACCTTTCAGCATATTGTAATTCAAGTGTTCTGAGAGAGACTTTTGCTCTTCCTCATCTCTGTTTTCAGACTTTAAAAAATCTAGCCTGTGACGGGAGACTTTGACCAATCACAGGTCACAGAGAGAGAGCGTTC
>CAKAOH010020180.1:0-17524 GCA_916701665.1 Sebastiscus tertius | reverse complement strand
CATAATCATGGGCGGATGCACGCAATGAACTTGGACGCATTGATTGACACAAGCTGGTTGATTATTTTGAAAATTAATTCAATTACTCACCGTTCTAAATTAGATCAAATGGGAAAACATGTTTAGCAAAGAGCAATTACTGAAGGCTGTAATGATGGTTCAGAAATGTGTTCAGTTACACAGGGGAATACAACTCATCGACCTGATTGATAAGTTTAAATATCCCGAGAGAAATGGTGACGAACTCAGATAGGTGCGAAAATATTGATAGACGTTGCTACTATAGTGTGAGCGGGGTTTGCAGTCTCAACATATAAAACCTGTATCCTTTTTGTCTGGCACTTTTCCCATGTTTGAGACATTTTCCATGTTTGAACTCAATTATGCTGCAGGGATTCTCAGGGTGTTCAGGTCTGAAGGTGTAGGTGTCCCTTTTGATGCCTTTTTCTCTTTAACATTCAAGCAGGGTAGCTGCACAGGCTTGTGGCTGGTCCACTCTAAGACTATCTCTTTGTTTTTTCTGAAGCCTTTCCAATATACAGTTGGCTGTATGCTTTGGATCATTTTCCAGTTTGGAGCATTAATCACCTCCCCAGTCGAAGGTCTTCAGAACTGAACATTCTTCTTAAGAATTATCCTGTGCTTGGCGATCATTCGATCGCTCTGCCGCACAGCTTGATGGGCCAGACCGACTGGCTGTTTTCTTTTTTGGCAGTATGTTCTTTCACAGCTTGGACCTTGTGTATCTTTCAAAGTGGTCTTGGTCTTGGCATCTTGGTCCCTTTTTTTTGAAGAAGGCTCTGGGTAATCATGGATATTTTTGCATGTCCTTCCCCCAATCTGTGCCTCCCTCTTTCCCTGAAGATAAGACATCTTTGATTTGTCATATTAACATAAATTATTAACACTCATTTTTCATTATAGATTATATCAGTTCAACTGACTGTAGGAGGAGAGACACATGGAAATTTAAAGGTATGATAGAGGCTGTCCAATTTTCAGATTTTGCTGTAAAGAGGTAACCTTGCATGGCAGCTGGATTCTCGCATTATCGCAGGATCACGCGAGAATCACGCGAGAATCACAGGATCAATTGTCTCACAAAAATCCACATAGTCAGGCTTCAAGTGACGCGTTTGTGTCCGGCAAGCCGAATCACGGACCAATCAGCGTCTTGTGAGGAGCTACTGGCAGCTACGGGCATGGCTTAGGTGTGTTAGGTGACCATAATACAGCCACGGAGGCGATTTGGAGAGGCCACTGTTCATGCTTAACAGCAATGGTGGCTCCTGAAGAGTAGTTATTTAGCGTAAATGCAGCAATAACATCATGTATATCAGAATTGGAGAGTATTTCTTCATTGAAAGAAGAGTAAAGAATGACACTGAAGACTTTTCTCGATGGAAAATATGTTTTCACGCTTCTCCTGAGTCCAAATAGCAAAGTTTAATTGACCAATAGTTCATCCAATCACCTGCTGAGTATTTTTTGCCTGCACTTTTCCAAACAGTTTCCAATGACGGCTTCTCAGATGGCTCTGTGTAACAAACCATCTGGTGCATCAGGTTAGTAAAGAGGTTGAATGTTTCCAAAATTGAGTACAGTAAACTCTAGTAAAACTTTGTAAATACAAAGCTCCTCTTTGGCAGAACTTAGCTTGCAACAGCACCTAAGGCAAAATCATACACAAATAAACCAAAAGCAAACTATATGCAATGGATCCTACTTTCTCTACTTTTATTTATTTTACATTTTCCTTGCTTAGTTAACTCCTACACTCTTCATTTCCAGCAATGCTTGTTGTAGACTTCACAATCAAAATGGCATTGCTATGGAAACACAAAGCTCTCACTCTTTCCTTTTTTTCCCCACTTCCCCCACTGCAGAGGTTTACACACACCCATAATGGCAAGCTCTATGATCATATGTGGTGTCACCATTATTGAGCATTCAAGTAGAAAATCATACTTGTGGTTTTATTTATATATTCATTTATTTAGTTTGGGTCTCTAGTTTCTGCCTATTTATTGTGAACAGGGTTTGGTCCTTAGGTAACCCTACTGTGATTTTGGTGACTGAAACATATGTATTTTTTGGTTTCAGTTAATGCCCCGCAACACAACGCACTATTTGTATGTCAGCCCTTAAAACCTTAAGTACTCATTCTGGAATTAAAGGAAACAAACAAAACCTGACAAAACAAGTGAAAACCATTATTCTTTGACATGGCTAAAAAGCTTTGTATATCTGAACAAGACATCTGGGGATAAAATAAACGAGTTGGGTGAAAAAGGAAAAAGGTGTTTGTGTTAAAGTTGATTTTATATTAAAACCATACATATACAGTAAGTGTCAGGGAGGAAAAAAACGTGCACCAGTATACACACACACACACATTGATCACGTGCCTCAAAGGTGTGGGCGAATCCATTGTCAAGTGCAGCATTTCTTGAGTAGGTTACTTACATACAGTATAATACTTTGGTAGCTTATTTGCAGAAATGTGCCCTTTCCACTGTGTTTGTATTAGCTTCATTTTCTACGGTTGGTGTGGGAGCTAAATGTATTCCTGCAGTAAAATCATATGAAATGCACTGCATAGTTTATCATGTTATAATATCATGATATTTTTCAGTGAAGCCCACTGTTAGAGGAGATATCTTATATTTTGAGGCTTTAATTCTGCAACACCTGTGACCACATTTCTAAGCAATGCATGAATGCACAACAACACACATTTTCCAAATTGGTATTTAAAAACATTATGTTCTGAGAATGTGAGAGATATGTTTTTATTGTGAAGCGCACTGTACGTTCCGTTTCTACCTGAGTGCTACAGTATAAACTAAATTATTAACTCTTTTGATGATTTGATGATGAAGATTGGCATAACACTGCTGACGATGATTCACAAGTGCATATGTGTTGAAGTAATGACACTGTGGGTGTTATAAATGGTATAATGGTGGTGCACAACAATGGGTCCTGTAATGTTGTTGGAGGAACTCGCTGATCCGTCAGTGCTTTGATCTGTATAACACATTTGGAGTGTGTCCTCAGGACGATTTAGCACTAGGGTTGTCAAAGTTAACTTTAATAAAGTTAATAACATGTTAACGCAACTTTGTTTTAATGCAACTAATTTCTTTAATGCATTAACACAACTTGTGATTTTTAGTTTGTAGCAGGCTCAGTTTTAAAGCTAGAGTGAAGATACTGGTATCATATAAAACTAGAAAACCTGAGGAATCAGGTACTAACCATATCATACTAGCTTGTCTGGAAGGAGGTTAAATAACACTCCAAACTACCGCTAAATTTTGGTGAGGAAAAACTGGCATGGCCATGTTCAAAAGGGTCCCTTGACCTCTGACCTCTGATGTGTGAATGAAAATGGGTTGTATGGGTACCCACGAGTCTCCCTTTTACAGACATGCCCACTTTATGATAATCACATGCAGTTTGGGGCGGCAAGTCATAGTCAAGTCAGCACACTGACACATTGACAGCTGTTGTTGCTTGTTGGGCTTGAGTTTGCCATGTTATGATTTGAGGATATTTTTATGCTAAATGCAGTACCTGTGAGGGTTTCTGGACAATATTTGTTATTGTTTCAAATAATAAACATATACACACGTTTGCATCAAGCAAGCGTATTTGCCCACACCCATGTTGATGAGAGTATTAAATACTTGACAAATCTCCTTTTAAGGTACATTTTGAACAGAAAAATGTGTGATTGCTTTGAGATTAATAGCAATTAACTATGGACAGTCATGCGATTAATCACGATTAAATATTTTAATCGATTGACAGCCCTGTTCAGCACATAATGTGATCTTATTTTTTGTCTGCAAATTTATCACATTGAAGGCGCCAATAATGTAATTGTCCATAATTTCCAGTTCAACAAAAACCTAAATTAAGTGTGCCTGGTTTCTCCAAGAATCCATTTTTTATGAGCTGGGTGTTGAGCTCTGCCCACTATTTGGATGGTCTGTGTCTGACATTTAGACTTGGCATGATTTCGCCTTCCTTGTTACAAAAATTGAGACACTTTGTCACTCACACAAACACACACCTGCCCCCGGGCGCCTGTCGACCTGCCCGAATTGAATCAGTCTTTCAGGGGGTAATGGTTTAGTTGGTGTCACATATTCCAACTAAGCTAACTCTTATGTTATTGTGCTGGGAGCGTTTCTTTTTTTTGCTTGTGATGTTTTGGACAAGCACTGTCCTATTAACATGAGCTTCCCGCCTTGATGTCTACAACTAAAAGAGAAAAGTTGTTTTTCTGCTGTCATATTCAGAAAAACAAACACAAGGACTTAAAATGTATGTCAGCCGTTACAAGCTTAAATCTTTACTCAGACGGAGAAGCCAAACATTAAAAAAATAAATCATAAGGTAAAAAGTTCCTTTTGTGGTCAAAACAAGTTGTGGCAGTTTAGAAAGTGTCTTTTGTGGGAAGAACACACAAACACACAAGAAAAACTTAGGTGAAGTAAAATGGATTGTAACATAAAACCGTTAGCTTTCAGTGACGCCTGAGGAAGAGGACATAAATACATAAACAGAGTCTCTCTCTGCTCTGTTTTCTTGCCAGTTTTATCAGGCAAGTTTTTGTTTGGATCACAATGGATAGTTTTTCCCAGAGGGAAAATGGAAGACATGGCCTTTTTTTGTTAATTGGTATTTATCAAGATAACTTTTAAAATTACCAGCAAGACTTACATTTCATTTATTGTTTGCCTGTACCCGTTTGTTGGTTTGTTAACACAGATGCTGTGTGTGCAGCTTTGGAATGAAACTAAGAGCCAGCAATCTCAGTGCAAACACAGGTGTGCTGAATTATTTTCATCACTGGCAGAGGAGTACATGCTGATTCAAAATTACATAACCCCTTTTATTTAATTTAGGTTTGTCACATTAATAACAAATCCTTGTTCGTGTTTAAAATGCACATCAAAATTCAGTTTTAATATGATTAGGACAGAATCTGTACTCGTTTAGGTTAATGGGTGATTCTCTTCAATGTTGCCATACACAGCTGCTTGTAATTTGTCAATCCATTCATCCATTTATAATCATCCATTGTGGCTACTTTGATTAAATCTAGTGAATGTGTTCTTTCAAAATAAGTACACAAAAGTCGTTGTTTTTCCTGCACACCAACCAATTACTCTACTGGAACAGATGGGACGTTTACGAGGAAACCTTAGAGGAACAGTGTGTCAGATTTAACAGACATCTAGCAATGACGTTGCAGATTGAAACCTCTCCCATGTGCCAATCGTGTAAGAGAACTGCGGTGGTCGACGCAAAAACATGAATGGCCCTATCTAGAGCCAGTTGTTGTAAGAGTAGCTAGCAGAGCCACAGTGTGTGTGTGTGTGTGTGTGTGTGTGTGTGTGTGTGTGTGTGTGTGTGTGTGTGTGTGTGTGTGTGTGTACGTGGGAAGTGAGTGGTAAAGCAAGAGAGAGAGCAACGGCGAATGTATGTGAGCGAACAAGTGAGCTGGTGGAGCAGAAGACAGAGTTAGTTTAGCTTTGAGAATATCATGTGAATGTTCAGGGGAAGTTGCAGAAATAAATGCTGCAGCTACTCAAGACCAACAGAGGTTTCCTGGGTTAACTTCTGAGCGAGTAACATTATCGACTCCGGTCCAAGCAGGAAAAGTTCAACACAGTGCTTTGTCCGTTCTGGGCTACTGTAGAAACATGGCGGCCAGCTCCATGAAGAGAGGACCCACTCCCTATGTAGATATAAACGGCTCATTGTAATGTAATGGAAATCTAACAATTCGTATTTCCGAATGATTATACACTAAAGAAAACATACTTATTCGTATTTTATTCCATTTCTGCCAATAGATCCCCCTAAGCGTTACACACTGTTCCTTTAAGAAGTGTATTAAAAGTATAGAGACTTCCTGAGGACACTGATGAATGAAACAAAAAAACTCCCCGCTGGAATACCAACTCTTCTATCTTGCAAACAGGTTTTCCAAAACCACCTGCATATATGGTTATATATACAAGGTCCATGATTTGTTTACACAATAAAACGTATGTTAAGTACCAAAAAAAAGAAGACATTTTGTTTTGCAAAGTAGCTGCACCGATAACATTTTATTTTAAAATCAGTTGTGTGCATCATTAATCACTGGAAACACAGTGGCGTGGATTGCATTGTCTCCTAAAATATTATATTCAGCTTTTAAATGGGCATTATCTGCCCTTAGAAGAATACTTAGCCTGCTTAGCATTCATATCTAGGGTATTATATATATTAATATTGATAAATCTGCTTGTTGGAACCGTATACTTCTCTTAGAAGCTGGCCTGGACTCTCCTTTCGATCGATTCAAAAACTGTCAGTATGTCATGGTGGGAAGTCCTCAACTTTTGAAGGTGATTAGAGGAGCTGATTTGATTGATTGGCCACTGTTAGAATCTCTCCCAGCTCCACCTGCTACTCAAGTATTCCTCCTATTAACAATAGAGCATGTTCATTCTGTTCCAACCCCTTTTCTAGATTAGTCTGTGCTGGGCTGCTCCATGGTTGTGCTCACTTCTCTAGTAAGCATCTCAAACACTGCACTCCTTAAACTGGCAGTTTTAATTACATGTGTATGTGTATTTTGTAGTGTGTGCCTGCGTTTGTGTGTTTGTGCACTAGACATTTTGTGCTGCCAAACGACAAATCCATCTTGTTTTCTTTTTGTTTCTCTGCCCTCCCTCTAACGCAACTACACACATACATGCAGTGAAATAAATAAAGACATCCACCCCGACAAACATGCCAACACACTCGAAACAGCACAGAGGAAAAACTGTGTCGTCTCACAAACCTCTGTCTGTCTGAGCGAACGCCAGCTTGCCCAAATTGGATCACAGTGTCTTCGATGGGACTAGGTGTACAAGTATCAAAGAGATTGAAGGGCTGACAGCCAGCCAAATTAAAGCATTAAACCTTAGCATCTGTCTGGTTTCTGCACAGAGCGGGGCAGGAGAGAGGAGTGAGTGGGAGGGAGATTATAGAGGAGAGATTTTAGGGAGGGGGACAGACAGGTGGTAAGGAGTGGGAAGAGAGGGAAACAGACAACAGTTACAGCAGGAGATAGAGAGGAGGAGAGAAAACAGTGAGGAATCACTCAGTAAGAGTGGTAGATAAAGGAAGGACAGGAGGAGGAATAAATAACAGAGGGAGAGACAAAGGTCAGAAAAATGTAAAAAATGGTTAGAGGGGTCAAGGATAAGTGTCAGTGTGGGTCAATTTTATTCATTTCTATTCTACTACTCTACTTTTGAAAGTAGTCTGACATACAATTCTAAATTATTCTAGCACATACACACACATATGCAAATAACTGCAGTACACACACACAAACAACATGCACACACTTCACATTTACTACGTTGAATATGACAGACTTGATCTCATGTGAAAGGTGCTTGAGGCGAGGACAAAAGGATAAACCATTCAACTAAATATGAATAATTTGCATGGTATATACTAGGCTAATGTTTTTACATTTCAAGCCACAAAAATGATAAAATATTATAGTGCTGCTGCTTAAAATACATAACATTACATGACCGAGGCATTATGTTAATGTGCATCCCTAAGGCCTTCCTTTCATTTTTCTAAAAAATTGCCTTTAAAAGTTCAAATAGTTCATGTCATGCATTTTAAATCTACTTTTGCAGGAGTGAACAACCATGAAGTGAACTTTTTAAATTGTACTTATTTCCCAGTAAAGTCAATCTCAAACAAAACTATTAAAATCTTTGGATATGATTAGCCTGTATTAGCCTGTAAAATGGATGGATATCTCGCTGCTTCTCTTGTATGACTAGCGATGTTCCTAGCAGTTTATTCAATATGCCAAAATTAATGAATTAATGAATTATTTCAGATCTGCTTGTCTAAGAGAGAAAAAGTAACAGGAAGGATACCTTATAATCGATGCTTTTGGACGATATACATACTGTACAGAATTAACATACACTCTGAAAAATGGTCGCCAAAATGTTCCCGAGGGATGTGTGATCCCTGTTCCATTAAGGCCCTCCTGTGACCCTTTTAGCTGTGAATGAATGTAATTCAGCGTTTTAGAAAATCTGAGATCATTCCATTCTCAGAAGCAATAAACAGGAAAGACTAATTGTTATTTGACCGTCATCCCCAGTAGTGCACCTGTTCATTCGCAACATTTCACAGGCATGACATTAACATATATGATACATTCAGATTTTAAATTGGGATTCAAATGCTGTTGTTCATTGCCACATTTTGATTTTAGTTTGACTGATTATGTAGATTGGGTTCTCTGCCAATGTTTGATGTTAAAATCAAGCTATGTTTATGCCCTAAGGACAAAGAGAGACACAGATGGTAATGTGTCGCTACACAGCAATAGAAAGTGGAGTGGCATACAAGCGTTGATCATTCTGTTATGGATGGAGTAAACGTGGCTGCCACTGATATTTTTGTGTGGTGTAATTGTTTTTTTTTTTTTGTGGTATATAATGTGTATGTATATGTTTCCATGTCTCCCTGAGTGATTATATTTGGAAAAGCCCAGAATATGCCTCTTTGATCTCTATTTAAACATCATATTGACTTAACTCACAGTGACATGTGTACAATCTGCTTGCAGAAGATACTGGTGTGACAAATTAGGAAGTCTCCTTAAAAGCACAGTTGGTGCCGTCATTGTCTTCCCCCCAACCCTCCAACCCACTTACGACACAAGTACACAGATATTACAGATTCAAACACAATCACATGCATGCATACGTGTGTGAGAAAGCAGGATAAATTTGCATCAGCTAGATTAACAGGCCATTTTAGGTGAAGCAACAATAGACGAACAGAAGCTCAGCCAGACTTTTCCAAAATCCCATTTTTCACTGCAAAACAGCTGGATGAATTATTCAGTTTGTAAGTCATTAAAGCATGCTTCTGTTTTATTTGTAATCCTTTCTCATTCATAACCTCTGTAGAAACAGTCACAAGTATTTGTTCTAGGCTTCTAATTTTGTACAGTACCACAAGATGTACAGCGTTGTTCAATTTAAAAGCTTAGACCGTGGTTCATTTCCCTGTGCTTCTGATTGCCATGTTGTGGTTAATCATGTGAGAAAACCTTAGACAACTGTTAGATCTTCTCTTTAATGTGCCTTCAACGAGCATACAGTAGCAGAGACACAAACTTATTTTGCCAACATGAACACAAACTATCACCGTGCATTTATTGCAAAAATTAATTTAATTTATAAACATGTGAAATACAAAAAAATAAGAAAAAAGCCCATTGATGCTGATTGGTAGTGCAGGATGGACAGAGAGAACATTAAAGAGGCAATGATCATTGTTATAGAAAGTAATTATGGCAATAATTAAGTAACAAGAAATGAAACACAGATAAAAGATCATTAATTTAGATATTACTATATGTTTTATGGTTATCACCTGAGATTAGATATATGTGTGTTCATAACAATACATTTAAATAATGCTTTCATTACTGCTGGTATGAAGAAGGATCCCTGAATATAAGGAAAGGGTTTTTGCATCAAAATATGCTTCAAAGCAAAGCTGTAGTTCTGAAATCGCCTTTTTTCTATCTTAATTATTCCAGATTTTTGCTCATAATTGATCTGTCACATTTTTTGGGTCTCTCAGCATCGCTGAGCAACTATCACATCTCACTCTGTCTCTCTACAATGTCACTGTGCTTTCATCTGTTTCTGTCTCGCCCACCTACACTCCTCCATTGTTTCTATATGTCATTTCTCTCTCACACACACTTGTCACCTCTTTCCTTCACTGAGCTCCTGCTTTCTGTGCTCATGAAAGAAAGACTCCCATAAAACGGAAAGTGTGTTTGTATGTTTTGTGCATGTGATGTAGCTGAGGATGTAGTACGGAAGCTCATTGATGCATACGTATGCAACACGTCCAGTGACATCATGAGGCGATTTACACTGATTGAGGATGACACACTCAAACACTCTCCAATAAAGGTCTCAGCCATTATTTATGAACCTACTTCTTGTTTGACTTTTTTTTTAATTGTGAATAGCATATTCCATCAGGCCATGTTTTCGAAAACACAGGTTTGTACCTTTGTGCATTTTAGTCCTTTAACTTTATTTGAAATTGAATTAAATGGCACGAACCATTCAATAGTGTTTGGAAAGTCTAAACAGTCAAGAGGGATGAAAATGATTTATATAAAATTATTTATAGCCACAATATTAGGCAATGGCTTTACGTGTATTTGATTGGTTTTGTTAATTACTTTGTAATTAATAAATTAAGATAAAATATTTAATTCCCTTCCCTTATTTTCCCAGGCAATTGTTTTTTTGTGTCTTTTCCAAACAGCAATTCTCTCCAGCACTTCATGGAAAGCAACTAGAAAAAGTTTTACAGTACATAGACGGTATATAAACTTTCCCCAAAATCTGACTTAACTCCCAATCCAGTTCTGCCAGAGGGATGTTCCAGTAAGACAACATTTCCAATCAAAGTTTGAGCCTCAAAGTCAATTACTTTCCGTCAGGGGGTCACACAAACAACCACTCAACAATGTGCAGCTCATTAAAGCAATCAGTGTTTTGGTAAACACATCAAATTCAAATTAATTTTTAAGAAATGAAGCGCCAAAAAAGACATTTGTTATTCTCTGTCAATACACAGTATGGTGGATGTAGGCCCTTTTTTCCATTTCATTTTTAATGAGTCTTTGCTATCCTTATGAGATGCAATTACAATGTTTGTCACTAATTGCCGTGTGTATGTGCGAGTGCCCATGTGTGTTTCTAGCTGTCTGACTCTCAGTGGTGGCCCGTCTCTTGTCCCATTTCCACCCGGCTGTTTGTGCCACTCAGCAGCACAGCGCTAAAAGCTGTTATTGTTGTCATTGTGTTGAAGCAGTTTGAATCTCCTATTTTTGTTCCCAGTTGCTGTTATCTGAGGAACAAGTATCAGTTAGCTAAAAACCTGAACCTGTGAAAACAGTGTTGTTATTGAAAGTGGTAGTATTAACGGTTCAATAGAAGTTAATAACTCAAACTATTATCCAATATCTGTTTCCACTACTGACACATTTGCCCACTGATTGGTGCCAATTCATCTCCACTGTTAGTATTCAGTATATGCAGTAGTAAATTTGAGGGGGGATTAGGTGGTGGTGGGGGGTGTCATCCATCTTGTTAGCAAAATGATCAAAATGCATCCACCCTCTCCATCCCCTACTAGCGGAGAGAGTGCAGGGGCAGAGGGGTTGTTTAGTTGAATATGTTATTTTTTTCTGCCTGATTAATTGATCCTTTCTCTGACTGAGGTTTGTGCAAGTTAGTTGCCTCCACCAGGCGGACGCCGCTGCCACTGGAGCTAATCGCGGCCACTCTAGACAGTGCTTGTAATTATTTAAATGTGATGTGAATTGATAATTTGTGGCGCTGTCCGTTGTGCTGAAGGAGCAGACAAATTTGTAATTGCAACGTGCTCCTGAAGTATTGTTGTCACCCTAAGAGATTTCATCCTCTGGTTTTGTTTTGTTCAAGGAAAATTATTAGGTTTTAATGGAGCTGTGGTGTTTCATGTCAAGCCATCAAAGTCAAAATATTGAAGGTTTTCTGGAGAGTTTGGAGCTACAGTAACAATGCCATTACAGACCCTACTGTGTGGGAATCATTTGATGTCATTGCTGCATCATCAGATAAGTCAGTCCGGCAGTGTTGACTTGCACTGGACCTACCTGCACCAGCACCTCCCAACGGTTCACACTTTTTGTCACTTTTGTCAGCTCTGTGATGCTTTCATCGTCAAATTGTGAGTGTCACTGGATGTCCAGGTACCACAGCTGAGCACAATTTGAACAAAACCTTTGGTTTACATGTATCAATGAAATGGGTACAACATGTAAAAGTAGATATATGGATGCTCTATGCGACCACTCTGTTCGCGTCTACAAAACAAGATAATATGACCAAAAGCAAGCCACCTTTTTCTTAATAAACACACTTTTAAAAATGCACACACACATTACACTGTATATTTTGTACACATTACCACACAATTAGTGAATTTAGGTTTTTTGCTTAACACAAGTAATTTCTCACAATAGCTGGGAACAACCAGAACACATGGAGATGGTGACGGCACATACTGTAACCCAACTATCACTCACATGAATGCTGATAATTGCACATAGCTGACTGTATGAATGTAGATTCTGGTACTGCATGTCAAAAGTATCTAATCAGTTATTAATGACACGGCTACTAACAAACATATTCCATTGAACTGGGGAACATATTTTGCACACAAGGAGAGGTTCTCCTTTTCTATGATTCGTTCTTTCTCTTTGTGTCTCTCCCACACAAACACATTCACTCAATGCAAACTGCAAAATGTTAATTGCATTATGCAATTAACATTTTCCCAAACTGCTCACCGGCAGTCAAGGCACACGCACACAGAGACAGGACAGACACGAACAAGCACATAGATATGCGCACAGGTACATTTGTGAACACTAATGCATAATCCACTAATCGTTTTGCATGCTTAAGAACCAGACACCCACCCACGTGCACTTCCCTTTTGTTATAGCCGGCTGAAACAAAATATATACAATGTCTTTTAGATACAAGGCTTTGCTCAGTAACACAAACACATTGGCAGACCATGTTTATTTAAAGACGTCTCCAACAAAATTACCATTATCTCAAGCCATTAAAGTTGACAGCTTTTGTACACAGCACTGAAATAATCGTGTTCCTGCCAGTTTCCCGCAGTGGCAATCTGCCGTATGCTGGCACACAAGCACAGAGACACACACAAAAGTGAAACACCCTTACACCACTCACTTAACTCTGTAACTCAGGGTCAGTTTTTATTGTAAGAGTTAATGGCATGTGCCATTGAACAATTCAGTACTCTTCCAGCAGACAGACAGAGACAGTGAAGAAAGAGCGCGAAGAAAATGGACTAGGCTAAAGGCCTTAACAGACTCCATGTGTGCAAGCCTTTCAACAAGCCAACAGCTATCACCATCACAGATTTACATTGTGATCATTAAAGCCAAAGCTGACAGCTACTTTAATGAAAATGGATATTTATCAAACACAACTAGAAATCAAGGCCCCAAAAAACACAAAGCGTGTCTGTTTGTTAATGTTTTCATGCTGCGTGATTGGCTATAAACACTTGCTCATTCAATTATGGATCAACAGACTGACAGCAGAGGGGCTTTACTGAGTACTTTGTACCGAATCTGCTGTCGCTTTTCAACTTGAAACACATCAGTCCCCCGCTCCTCTCTTCTCTCTAGGTCTTCACAGGGGGCTCGCCATCTGTCATATGGTGCACACATGCAGAGTCACAAAACCATGCCGCACAGTGAAGTATATGAACGGAGAAACACAAACCCACATAAAAAGAAAGATCTGGGAGCAAGGATGCAGCGGCACAAACATCCGCACGACAGAACTGCACAAACACACACCCACATGCACGCGTTTTTGTTTTTTTTCTTCTCCCTCGGAGCTCATTCATTCTTGTTACAGCAACATAAAAGTTATCAAGCATGCTGTCAGGGGAGAGAGAGAGGGGGAATAGAGAAGGGGAGAGATGCAGAGAAAGTGATAGGCTGTGGTGCAACTCTTGTATATTTTTCTCAATTTAGTTTTCTGGGACATTGGGTGGGTGTACAGTGTGTGAGTGTATGTGTATGTGTGTGTTTATAGTTTGTATTACTCTAGATATCCAGTTCAACTGCAGTTTAGAAAGGCATTGTGGTGCACTGAAGAAGACTTGTGAACTGTATCTCTTCTCTGAAGGACTAAACACACACACCAACACATGTTTTTCAAACATGAATATACACATGCAATCGTATGGAAACACAGATATGGACACAGACATTCATAGCAGTCGTCCATTTCTGGTAATGATTTGCAGCCGGGGGAGTTGCAGACGATTCGGTTCAATTCAATATGCCTTTTTGGCACGAATGTCATATCGACAGTCTTGCATGAGTGTCCAAATACAATTGGAGTGCATCAGAGAAAACATGAATCTCTTTCTCTCTCTTCTCTATCTGTCATTACTGAGATACTGCTGCTCTTTAATCTCTTCTTTTTCCTCCCCGCTGTCTTTTTCACTGCCTCTGCTCTCCTCTCCCTCTTCGTCTGTCTCTTTGTATCTCGATGTGTGTGCATCTCTCCCTCTGCCTTAACCTTATATGTGTCAGGCTGTATTAATCTCTTTCTCTTTTTTCTAAATTTCTCACACAGACTCCACTGTCAGTTTTCTTTCCTTCCCCTCCCCTCCCCTCTTTCCCTCCATCTGGCTCTTCTGTAAAATAAAAGGTGAATGTAGCCTTTAGCTAGGCACAAGCACTTCAAAGCCCTTTCATTTCCCTCTCTCTTTTCATCATGGGCAGGTTGAGTAATGTTATAACCCGAAATAACCTTTTCACTGTATGGTCCTTGTCTCTGTGTGATCTTTCATAGATGCCAATAGGGGAGGATTTATCTCAAGTTGCAATGAGAACATATTGAACATACAGTTTGAGTATACAATGTGTGGCTCCAAGTGGACTCAAACTGTTCCTTCAGTACCAAGAAGGTTTCAGAGAGAAGCCTAAAGGTTATACCACTAATATACATATATTCCAGCTCAATACTTCTTAATAATTGGCCATATATTTCTATTCATTGTTTGATTATAAATAATATTTAAAGCTCATAGGTCAACATTTTTAAAACAGACTCGTTGCTACTTAGACATAGCCGACACATTCTTATCCCAATTCGTCACATACTGCCCTTTGGCGTCACTTTATTTTTGGCATCAAAACCACTATAGTTTAGGTTGCGTGTTCCCTGCGTCTGTCTATTCGCTCTTTAAACTACGTCACCACACTCCCGGCGCACTTTCTTGGAGTGTTTACTGTTGCCGCGGATGGGTTTACATTATAGCTAATGGAACATGCCTTGTGCAGCAGCACCGAATGCGAATGGCCGTGACAAAGCCTCTTTTTATTTGACGCCCTGGGAATGAGAATGGGATGCTATAGCTGATTTACCTGCTCTATCATTTAACATGGTTTTATTCAACCAGCTTTTGTTACTAGGTATCGCTGCCAACACTGTTGACTCTCATAACATAATAGATTTTAGATTAGCAACTATCAATTAGCAATTGATGTTGTATTATCACATTTAATTTCTATGAAGGCAACAATTAATTAACTATGTGTTATTATAGCACTTTACATAATCTCTGTGCTTCCATCAAGTTAACTGGCAGTGTGTGCTAGCTGATGATGGTGACTTTCACTGAGTGCAAGCTTGCTACCCACACACTTATGTTCAGTTGTTCATTTGGATAGTGTTAGTATACGAAGCTCCAGAGTTGTGACAAGTACCCTAACCCCCCAGTACTCTCTCCCACACACATGCCCGTGTGCACACTAATATACTTACACACTTGTACAAAGGTGCAAAGGAATATTTCTCAGTTGTTATACCACCATGTTTTAAACTGTCAGGTGGAATATTAATAGTCACACAGTTCTTTCAAGTCGCATGAGGTCTACGTTTGTTGCAGATTGGAGGCTGCCGTTCTCCCCGAACTGGTGGTACAAGGCTGATTTGTTTTAGAATGTAACTTTCCCATTCCGCTATCACGTCAGGACTTGCAACGACAGTGTTAGAAATTATTTGTATCCCATTAGAGAGAAGAGCCACTTCTTTTGGATGGCCAAGTTTTATTGTCAGCAACCCACGTCTCAAAAGTCACTCCAACCCAAAGACAACAGCATAGCACATCACTGTTGCACTTGTTATTATGAGACAATTCTTTACTTTATCAGTGAATGAAACAAACTCAGTTGTAGGAAGAGAATACTTGGATACCTGTTACACCCTCCCTTTTCATTTATGTGCTCCCTCTTAAACCCAAGACTGCATATTTATACTATGAAAATACTTGTTACAATGGAAAATGTACTACATAACTAGGGGTGACTTGAATGCTTTGAAGCTTCGAAGCTTTGAAGCTTCGAAGCTTCGACCATTGCCATGCTAGTCGACCTCCAAATCAGTATTTAAATGCTTTGTTTTTTGTTTTTTTATATATATGTCTGTAATAATAATGTATAAATCCCCAAATAGCCCATGAAATAAGGAATAATCCCACAACATTATTCATATTCAACATTGATTATTAGTAGTTAGTAGTAGAGATGCGTGTGTGTACAGTAGTGCGGCAGCGGCACTGTCACAAAGCTTTGAATATTTCTCACTAAAGCTTCGAGGCCCAAAAAATGGTATTCGGGACAGCCCTATACATAACCAAAATGTTTATTGATTGATTGACTGTAGATTCAAATAGTGTATTAAATACATCATTTACTTGCTTTGTTACATCCCTTTAGGCAATTATTACATTCACAAACTTGAAATTCCTCTCTCAGTATTGCATTGACACGGTCAGTCGCTCATTTTGAATATAAACAATCATTCTCCTAATAGGTTTTTAAGCTGTACATTAAAAAGAAAATCAAAATTAAAACTGTGCATTGGTATTTAATGGCAAAGAAAAATCCTTGCTTTTGCTGGAGGTGGAGAAAAAAAACACCATCAGATGTATTTTATGATTAGAATTAAGCTATTTGGAGGTTAATGTAGCTGATATGAGGAAAGGCCACATTTACATTAGCATTTATGCATTTAGCTGATGCAGTCTTAACAGTCTCTCAGTAAATGCAATGTTATATTAAGATTAAATTTATAGGACAGGAAAGGTCAGGGTTATTGTGCCCTTTTTTATGTGCCCATAAAGCAATCGTGTAAGAGTGAAATCCTGGTAAAGGACAGAATAGCTCAGGAGAATGTTTTTCAGACAATAATTGGAGTGAGTAGAGGACAGCATATATTTATTATTTGGACAAGGATGTTGCAAGATACTCCTTCACCTTGTTAGGGAAGATGGCTGGCTGCTTTTTGAATGCGTTTGGAAGGTCATTGCGCCATTAGAGAGCCAGACGAGAGAATAGTTGATACCGTGCAGAGCGCTGACCAGCCCAGCGCAAGGAAAAGAGGGCAAATAGGTCTGTAGTGGCAGAACACAAGACACTGGCTGGCATGTCTTGCTGGATAGTTGCCTGGAAGGGGCTACAGATTCATTCACAGTCTTGTGTGCCAGCACCAGGATTTGGAGTTTGATACAAGCAGCCATGGGCAGCTGGATGCATACATTAGCTCTGTCTGTGAGTGTGTGTCTGTGTGTTTGTGCATCATATCCCAACTAACTCACCTCATTGCTCATGGGTTCCTTCTTTTTCCAATTAAAAACATCATCATATATGAACCTACTGCAGCAACGTGTGCCGAGGGTAGAATACCAAATGAGCGTGTGTGTGTGTGTGTGTGTGTGTGTGTGTGTGTGTGTGTGTGTGTGTGTGTGTGTGTGTGTGTGTGTGTGTGTGTGTGTG
>CAKAOH010020179.1:0-46245 GCA_916701665.1 Sebastiscus tertius | reverse complement strand
AGCAGCCAAGGTGGAACAGCAAAGTTGGAAGGCCACAGTCACCTTGGGGATGCTGGGAGTTGGAGTTATAGCCATTAGTTCAGTCAGGAAGAAAGAGAACGGTCAGGGTTTACATGTAGTCATAAATGCAGCGTCCAGGGAATCTGTAGATAATACCCAGGAGGAGACCCCAGTATGGGACTAAAAGTATATGCATTTCAACTGATGAATAAAATATACGTTTATACACAGTACAGCATGACACAGGCTATGGTAGTAGAAGTGGGTAGTACTCTAGGATGTGAAAATGGCCCTACTTTAAAGTAAGGGATGACACAATAAGTGATGCAACATATTGAGGTTTGTTTTAATATTTCAAATAGCTGGTGTTGATCCTGTGGATAAAAATCAATGTATAGAAGAGGGTAAGACCTCTATAAAATGCAGACCTTCCAGAGATCCTCCCTTGGGGAGTTGAGACTAGAGCAGGCTGGTTTAAAGAGAAATCCTGGACCTTCCTTTCAAAAAACCCACAGACGTTGGGAGTGATAAAAGGCGAATGTAACAAGGCCCATGTGTTGTGTTAACTGCAACAGAAGAGAAATACATGTCTTGTTTGTGTCTGACAGTGTCTATCCATTTTGTGTTTGTAAAGCAAGGCTAACTTAGCTTTGAACCAGAGATCTGCCAGCCAGGGTTCATAGCTGAATGGCAAATTAACATCCATTAAAAAAACCCACTTAAAGACTGATGAATGACTGGAAAACTGCAATTATAGAACCTGAAGGCTATAACTCAAAGATCAGCTCTCCTGCTCAAATCTGAGAATGCACAGGATGACATTTGAAAATGAGAGATCACAATCTTGCAAAGTTATTGACCGTACATTCACACAGCTGCTTTTATACTACCTGATGAGATTACATCAGCACAGTACAGCTGTCGTTGTACAAGCAAACATCTCAGAAAGAACTCCCCTGCTCGTTTAATTTCACATTACGTGCCCCACTGTTGACATGATGATGACTAGCATTGTTTTATTATTCTATCTGTGACAAGTAATCAATAGAAATCTACCACTCATAACAAAAACAATATTTTGGTAGTAGTCACTCTATGAATTGTAAAGGACTCATGATGTATTGCAGAGTAGTGACTCATTGTGCCCGATAGCTCTTTAGTAAATTAAAGGGGGAACTCCCTGCTCTCTAAATATGACAAGCAACGCTGAAAAGCTCAATCTTTTCATTCATCATCAAAGTCCGTTTATTACTGCATATGTGAAAAAAAGTTGTAATTTGCTCCAGAGGGAGCTGTGTGAAGTCTATTTTCTTCCGTTTTGCACAGTGATTGGGTGTTCTGAGGGATGACCTACACTCAATACGGTGCCTGAACGCATCCTGTGCAGACAGTGAACTGATGCTGCTGCTCGGCTAACTTACCGCTTCTGCAACATGACCTCTCAGAAATATCTGAAGCCCAACAAATGTTTTTCGAGGCAGCCGGTGTTTAACATCACGTGCCCCACCACGGAAACGATTTAGGTTAAGGCAACAAAGTCTACTTGATTAGGTTTAGGAAAGAAAAGATCTTGGTAAGGCTTAGGCAACAAACTACTTAGTTAGGCTTAGGAAAATATTGACTTGGTTAGGTTCAGGCAACAAAACTACATAGTTAGCTTTAAGAAAAGTTGGTGGTTTGGGTCAAAAATAACTCCGGAAGTGCTGTTACTTAGGTACTGAAGACAAATAAATCAACTTTAACTTTTGGTTTCACATGGGACATGAACACCGGTCTCCTGGGTGAAACTGTTTTTTGACCCACCCATCCACCGCGACCTCAACCCTACACAGCGTTTGCCTCTCTCTATACTTCACAGTTAACAATTACGTGGGTTACATATGCATTGATTTTGTGCTGACCATCACGAAAAAAAAACGTGAAATTTGTGTCTATGTTCACAAATTAATACATAAAATTTCATGAAAACTTAAACTTCTGTGCGACTGGGCTGTGATTTCACATATTTCTGTGAGATCATGGCTCGTGCGGCGAGGCTACATTAGCCCTGACTAGCATTAAACACCATAATCTTTGGGTTAACTGTTGCCAATCAAGTTGCATTGTGCGTTGGTAATGTGGCACTAGATTGACAAGGAAAAAGAATGTGTATAATAAAAAAAAAGATAACATCTGGTTATGTTGTATCTAGTTTGATTCTTCCTTTTGTTTTAACTGTCCATTACGAGTTTAACAGTGCTATAGGAGTTAGTTTAGTACTCTTTTAAAGTCCAGATAAAGATGTTCTTTCTCAACATGTTCTCAAAGGTTACAATTCAACATTGTTGACTAATAATCACCTTATACATTATTTCTGAGAGGCTTTGGAATATGTGTCTTTTTTCCACTTTTTTGTTGCCCCTTTTTTCCATTTAGCTTCAGCTACTTTGCTTTCTGTACCGTGTTTCTCGATCACTGCTTCTTGAAATGTCAAAGTGGTTTTATGGAAATGCATATAATAACCCTGAGCATTCAATGCAGTTTATGAATAGCAGCTATTGTGCAGGCAGCAGATACATCAACAGTGCTATGTGTTTATTGTACACACCTGTTCTTTGGCTTCTCTGCTGTGAAGGTCCTCTTTTGAAGCAGTCCTCTTTGTTTTTCGCAAATATTCATAAAACACTCAGACATACAGTTGTGTATGATAAATCAAGTCGACACAGTCGACTGCTTTAATGCCCAAAATAAAAGCACATTAAATCACACTTCTTACATGTTATTTCTTGCGGCAACCAGCAACATCAAGATAAAAACAAAAGCTTCCTAATTTATGATCATTTAGAAATGATGAAAATGGAAAAATACAGCACCCGCATGAGTTGATTGAGATGAATTAACCCATTTGTGCCCAAAGACTATATTTAGCATGATAACGAAAAATGCCACAATATTTGTTCCGATTTGGTCAAAAGTCTTGGAATTTGGTATGGACATACCTTTTCCCAGCAAAGTAGATATTCATTAAAATAACAAGAGAACCACACAAGCAACTCCTCAAGGTCTACATGGTCAGGTTTGCATTTGATACAACATGACATTTAATAAGTTAGTATCAAATAAGATACATCAAGTTATGTATTCCACAGAATATTTAATAGAAAATATGCAGTAAAGTTCACCGTATCACAGCTCTCTCTATTCAGAGCAGCCAAAGTGACTTTGTTGCTGTGAGCTATGTTAATGGCTTTGGGGAGCGTTAAATTCAACAAATGCCAGTCTGCAACCTTTTAGTTATTTATTTATTGGGAAAAGAACACTTATTTCTTTTCCCACTGTTCAAATTTTACCATACCAAAATAATTACAGCCATGATTCTGCTAAACCACGGCGTCTTGTGCATTATAACCACAGGGGGGTGTAAAAGATTTTTAGCGGTTCAGGAAATTATGGCATTTCTGGTGTTGTGGCATTTGTTGCACTCATGAGAGCAGAGATTCCTGGGATACTTTGGTGATGCAGAGTCAAGAGAGGAATTCAATGTTGTCTAAACCTACAGTATAGGCAGCTGTGTCCAGACAGATCCTGAAAGCACAGGGACTTAATCAACTGAAAGGAGAGCCCCTAATGGATCTTCCCATCCAAACATTGGCGGATGACATTATGGATTAGAGTCAACCATCAATCTCGCTCAGCAGAATTTGCTATGCATTTAGTCTTACATTAGTGGAATGCAAGGACGTAGGTTTCGCCTCAACATTGGGGGGCACATTAATTAGAGGATCTGGGGGTTCACCTCAATGAAATTTTGAGCGCCAAACCAACAAATTCTCACTTCCAACTCGTCAAATACCGCCGCTTGGCCAGTGGCCCTTGGTATCGGAGACCGAGGCACGGGGTACCCCTCTTGCGTTTACTTTTGGACAGACCAGGGATGGCGTGTCAAAATACGGTCATTACTTGTGATGTTACGTGATGTACCGAGGCTTTGGAGCATGTGTCGAGTAATCCAGAAAGTTTTCTGTGAAGCGCGTATCGAGGCTTGTATCGTTGTAGATCAATAACATCATTGAAGATGCCCAAAGCCAAAATGCAGTTGAGAACTTATTATTACTGAATAAAAATGAAAACATGTCTCCCATCTATCATTTTCCTATAGTTACACATTCACCGCCCTCCGCCCGGTTAAACCACTGCCACATATATGGAATATATCTGCCTTTTTTACACTATTTGACCAATAGGTGGTTACATGTGCACATGAAGCCCAGATGAAGCCTTGTGAAATGAACCCCTTTTTGCGAACCAATTTGCTGGAGAGCTTCAGTGCTTTATGAAGCTTCATCTCGCCATCACTACTCGTGACATACATAGTGTCCTTCTAAAATAAACTTCCGTTTTCACAGGAAGTTAGGTTTAGGCAGCACTGACTCGACTTACGTGACTAACGATGTACATGACAAAATAAGTCAAGTTACTTTTAGTTTCACACAGGACACAAACACCGGTCTCCCGGACCCATCCAAGCCCTTATAGGACTTTCACGCTAGTTGGGTTTACATTGGAGTTAGTTGAAAGCCCGGTTCGTCACATACTGTCGCTTGTGGTACGTGTCCACAGCCTCCGTCCTTTCCACTCTTCCCATTTATTGTCTATGTAAACAGTCACGCAATGCATTCTTATAGTGTGGCGGCTCGATTCGTGAGACGGACCGTCACGTCACCCGCTCCTCATTTGGATAAAGTTAAGGTATAGGCTAATAAATGCAAATCGCAGGCGTCCGACGTGACTCGCTGCCTCTGGAAGTGTTTTCAGAATCACATTTTGATGATGACTAATTTCGTGATATAAGCGAAGAAAGTTTCCAAACAAACCGCCATGTTGGTTCAGGTTTGAAAGCTGGGAACAGTAGCCCACAAGGGAAAGCATTCATCCAATCAGGTGCCTAGTGCCTTGTGTCTATTGGCAGCACATCAAGAGTCCGCAATCCCTCACGTTAAAAAATGCCCCCTACCTCCGCGCGTTGGTTTCTGATGCCAATGGGCGCTGCCCAATCGGAGGTGTTGACCGGGTTGTCCTAACACACTATTTGCCGCATAAATCCAGGTGAATTTTTATGAATCAATTTATAATGGAAATGTCTTTAATTATGTGAAGGAAAACACTAAATTCACAATTCAATTAAAAATATAATGGAATATAATGCAGTAAGGCTCTCAGGCATTCTGTATTGCTGTTACCCCTGCTGAGTCAACACACATGTATGCATGATTCACTCTTCCATCCTCTTTTGTGTCTTTCGTTTGGGGAAGTAACCTCTTTAAATGTGCATGTGGCACCTATTCACCTCGATGTTAAAATTAAATAATTTACATTAATTTATAATAGATCATGTTTGTCCCAGCAAGATTTCAGCTCATGTTTTCTCAACTGTCTTCACATTTAAAACAAGGCTTATATTTTAAAGGCAGATTGGAATATTAAAATAGAAATACCATTAATGTGGAAGTAATGAGTCAGCTGTTGGAGGGTCGTTTTTTTCTACATTTTATTTCAGGTAACATAAGGCCTGATATTGTAGGTAATTATTTAGACTGAAGCCGCCTCTATTTTTAGTGAAGAACAGACAATATCTGGGTTACAGTTAAATGGGAAAACACTCACTAGTGGTGAAGGGGGCAAAGGTTGACCTGGTTGTGCAGTAATTTGACAAGCACATCATCGTTAATGACAAAGAGATCATCCACAGTGCTCTTAGGAGGAAACCCAAGGTTGATTATACCGTAATGTATTCATTGCTGCACCTGGGTGTTCAATTCATTCTAATGTGACTTGGTTTGTCCTTCCGACCAGAAATGTGGGCTTTTCTTTTGGGCATGCATCTCTCCAAACTGTCGGCTAGTTGGTTTGTGTACAACGCACAGAGCTGGACATAAGCAGGCACGAGGCTGTGTGACGCAAACTGCTCTAAAAACCCCAATTGAGATGCATATTCCGAATACGCTATATACTTGTCCTAATAATAACTGCCTTTACAGTCTCACGGCAGTTAGTGAAATAGTCACGAAATGTAATCTATCTGGTTTGTTTACATAGACACATGCTCAGCACAACTTTCAACTACGTATTTTTTGCTTTTTTCCCTTCAAATGTCTAGCAACACGTGACCAACGTGTCAATTTCTCCTTTGTTCATTCTGATTTTTGGTAAATAAAACCACCGACTACTGCATTCCTGGGCCATTCTTCAAACCAACTGCCAGACAGCCACATAAAAATCCCTTTTGATGTAGAATTACGCCCAGTAACGCTACAGTCCTATTTTTTTTTTCCTCTTTTCAATCCGTGTATACTATAACTACAAGTTCTCCTAATGGCATTAACCATTACCACCATATTCAACACATTTTGTTTTGTTCCTTTTCCATGGCACGTATAAAGAGTGGAGGCTTAAATTCAACCAGAAACACAGATCTGAGGTTGAATAAGAATGTCTTGGAGGAGTGTGAAAGGATCAATTTGTGCTTCTGAGGTTAATGTGTGCAAAATCATTCTTTCTCTTGCAATTTATTCAGATTTCATAATTTGTGTGAATTTGCTTCAGGCTGTTCCTTCATTTGATACCGCGTGCCCCGCTGCATCAAATGTGGCTTCCTATGGTTTCATATATAGATGATGAGGAGTCAAGTGGAGGCTCTGCTGAGGGCAGATGATGTCTCCTGTTCTCATAAAATGAGAATTCTTCCAAAAAAAAGGAAGGAGGCTCTGATGCTTTTTCTGCTGCCCGCGTGAGTTTGTGAGTCACTGCGTGTCATGCGTTAAATGCAGTAGAGTTGTTCCATGGATTGCATGTTCCTCTGTCAGCCGTGGAGTTTGGGAAGCTTTGTGTGATCGCAGCAGGGTTTGAGAGGGCATGCTGCACAGCGAGGAAACAAAGCAGCCTCATTAATCCCTGCTGATGGAAGGTTAGCCATTATATCGCTGCAACAGAGATGCCTGAGCTGTTGTATCAGTTCACAGCACAAGAGGAGCTCACAACCTCGCGCAAAAAAACCCTTATTCGACTATTCTCCTTGATTCATTCTTGTAAGGTTGCCGCTTCTTCTTTTCACAGTCTCTAAATTATGTCATGACATTCAGAGAACCAGCCTACTGGGGGATTTTGACACTCGGGGTATAGATGCTTTCAGTGAGCATTCAAAGGAAATGTCTCGGGGTACAAAGAGAAATCGTAAATGTGACAGCAGGTAACTCTGAGATTATTTCCCGTTGCGTTTGAAAAGCGGCGTGAGACCTGCTCTACAGCAAATGAATGAAAAGTTTCTGATAAATCACCAGCAAGCCGTCTGAACTGACATCTTGGTTACATATTTAAGCTGCTGAAGGGACTCTTTGTGCTGTGGAATTATTATTTATTCATTCAAGGTCTCTCAATATGTTTAGTCTCTTCATACGCTGCAATTTTTTTCAATGAACTATCTGAAGCCGAGCGAGTGCACTTCATCTTGGGCAGATCAGATCACTAGTGTAAAAAAAAAAATCAAAAAAGGAGAAATGAATTGAAATCCTATTCAAATAATTTTAGGGAGGTGGTTTGAGACGCATTCTAGTCAGACAGCCCAATCGCACTAAATGGTGTATGAATGACTCATTTGCAAGTCAGTTTGCGTGCAATAACAACACCGTTCTTGCTTTTGGTGTATCATTTGTGCGCTATGTAGTCTGTAATGACTGCAATGTAAGCACATCAACGTAAATATGCTATGCTCTGAGCTACTGACGTAGAATAAAAAGCAAAAAAGATGGTGGGTGGATGGGTCCAACAAATACAGGACTTTCAAAAAGGAGACCGATGTTCATTTCCCAAATCATTGTTGAGTTATAGAGTGCTCAAGGGATGATGTATTATTGTAGACCAACCAGGAAGTTGGCATCGCCTTGGGTTCCCTTAATAAAAAGCCAAATGATTGTTCCATTGGGATTTGGATTATTGCAGAAAATAAGCTCTGTGGCAAACAAACGTTTATGATACTTACACGTTTTGTTCAGCAAGATAATCTCCATAAATGAACGCCACTTTTATGATTTGTAAAGTGTGAAAGCAATCAGCAGGAGTAAAAAGCTAACGTTAGGCTACAAACTAACTACACCACGGTCACATGAGCGCGAGTATAAACAACGAGGCTGTAAAGGCGGACAAACGGCGTGATGGCATTTAGTAGTCTCATTTAGCCACTTCTTGGCAACTGCCTTTTTTAAGACACGTCAAAGCTTCAAAAGTTTTTCACGTGTTTTTTGTACTTACGTACGTTTTTTTTTTCTGTATGTATTTTACTTAGTTTACATACTTATTTTAGGCCCAACCGTGACGTTTTTTTTCCTAAACTTAACTAAGTGATTTTGTTGCCTAACCCTAACTGCAGATGTTACCGTTCAGCCCCGGAGCAGTTTCCAAAACAGAAGCGCTCGCCATTCAATCGCCGAAAAATGCAATTCTTGTAGAATTCTCAAAAATATCGAAAGGTTATGATACCAAATCACAGCATGGCTTTTTCTATGGTGTTCCTCAAGGTTTTGGTGTCTTAATGTGGCATTTTGGAGGGATTGTTAATCTTTTTTTTTATCAATTTTTGAGTGATAAAAAATTGTTAAATTTAGCACTAAATCTGTGTAACAAATGGTAACCCAAAATTTGCTGCAACAACTTGTGAGACATAATAGAGCATGGAAATGGCCATCATATACTTTGATCATAATGTTCTACAATTTAATTAATTACTTAATTAATGTTTATTTCTGATGTATGACTAGAACAACTTGACACAATGCTGAGCTTCTCAAATTATTCTTCAGGTTCCCAGCTTTCAGATGATGTACACCACTTCTATGTGACATCTACTGCTGACCTGCTATCTCCCCCTAAAGACCCCTAAAGTACCCCCCTAAAAAAGGGTCTAAGTGGGTCTCTTAGGGTTAATAAATTGATATACACAAGCACAACAAGCCTTTACAGTATTTGGTGAGCAGAGATCTCTATGTATCGGACATAATTAAGGTCTCCACACTAACCGACACTGAAAAAAAGTGCATGACTGAATGATGCTCAGGACCTGAGCTAAATGTGAGCACACACTGCAGTCCACAGGAGGCTGCTACAGAATTAACAGCTCTGCAGCTGTGGTAACGAGGGCTGTTCCCAGGGCAGCCGTGTTTAGAGAGCAGCAGAACTACTTTGTTTTCCATAATGATTTATTACACCAGAGATATAATATTTATTACATCGGAGATATAATAAATCTTTGTTGCTTTTCTGGGCCATCTACACGCTCTGATTATAAAAGAGCGCTGCTGTGAAATAGCGAGTAGCTCGTATTAGTTGACCATACTTGTCAGTAATGGATGAAATCTCATTCAGGTGCTCTTTATTAAGAGCTCTTAAAAGGATTTGTGGCACATATTGCGTCCATGTTCCCAAACACTGCAGGCTTGCAGGATGTGTGGTGACTGTGAATAGGCCTACTGATATTCAGGCTCACGCTCACGATGTGGTGCTATGGAAAAAGTAAGTACGTGGTACATACAGTATATGTTTATAGAGCTAAACAAAGATAATCCATACATTTCCAGCCGCTCCCTCCGGGTTCGGCAGAACAGCCACTTCCTCCAGCTCCTACTGGGAGATCCCAAGATGTTCCCAGGCCACATACCTTATGTAATCCCTCCAGCATGTTCCAGTTTTGCTTTGAGGTGTCCTCGCAGTTGGACGTGGCCTGTAAAGGGATGCAGCAGGCTTCCTCATCCAGCCCTGTCTCTTAAAAACGGCGTTCCCATCCATGGAAACTGTATTGTGAATTACATTTCGAGGGAAATGTATCTTGTCGCCAATTACGTTTGTTTTTGACATATCACAAAAATGTTTATGAAACTAACCAACTTAACCCTCCTATTGTCTTCCCGTGCAACTTTTGGTCTGGTTTGACAGTTTAAAAAGCATAAACTATAAATTACCACCTAATTCTGTGTTACACCTTTTTAGCCAACCTCGTTCCAACTCATTACCACATGTTTTACACTTTTTTGGGGGGAATTTATGGTTAATAAACATTATCTCCATGAAATTACACCTAATTGTTGAGTAAAAAAAGCAGAATTTTTTTTATTATTTTGACTATTATTGGAACATAATATTGATGGATTATCACAGATGGACATATGTCAAAGTTTAGTCAGAATATTATAAATATTATAATATAAAACATTTTCAATGGCAGCACATAATGACACCTTTTTAGCTAACTTCATTCCAATTCATTACCACAAGTTTTATACTATTTTTCTGTAATTTATGGTCAATAAACTTCATTTACATGAAATTATACCTCCTTTTTGATCATTGAAAAATTATGAATTACTTTCATCCATGTTATTTTGGGGCAATCAGGTGAAAGAAACCCATATTTGTGATATGATGAAGTTTGTAAACGGGTCAAATTTGACCCGAGGACAACAGGAAGGTTAATAAAAGTAAAAGACAACTTTTTTGGATATAGGAACTTTGTGCCTGAAATATAATTTAGCTAAAACAGTGTCTTCATCTGTTGCCTTAATGTGTAAGCAGAGACAGACTCCCAAGGTTATCATAGATCTGACCCAAAGGCAGACTGGCCATCTGGAGTACTGGAAGTCTCCCATGTGGGCCGCTGCACAATTTGTGCCGATGCAATGAACAAAAGTAAATAAATACACACGGGCTGTGCTGTGGTCAGTGAGCTCAAGTGGGCTGCCCATCCAGTGTAGCTCTGGGTTGCTGAGATTTCCCTCACATCTATCTCCCTGTACGGACTCCCTTTACAGGGATATCAACGCTATAATACGACAAGGAGAGGCTGAAAAGCTCAGGGAAAGGGGTTCAAATCTTCTAAAACAGAAACATTCCTATGCCTCTATATTCAAAAAAAGTCTGCATTTTGTGCTGCTGAGGAAACAGGATAACTGGTGATTATTTAGCATAGTTTCCTGCACTGGATTCATCAAGAATTCTAATTTACTAACCAATCAAAGTCTTCTAAATATTGTGGTTGTGTGAGTAGCTTAGACTACTAAATCACTCAAATCAATGTGCTGCCAAGGTTTCTCAAATGTATCCCATAAGCAATCAGAAAGTGGGTAAAAATATGTGCTGAGTGAAGATTTTATAATGAATTCACCTTTAAATCCGTAGACATACACAGTATATGATCTGCCACTACTGTGGAAGGAAGCATTTACCTTACTTCCCTTTCTTCCTGACATACTTGAGGTCTCAGCATGAGAGGATGTTTGGCTCACCATTGTTGTCATCCAGCTCAGCTGCACAGCAGTTTGTGAAATAGTTACGAAATTTAATGTATTGATTTGTGTACATCGACACAAATTTCACCTTTTTTCTTTTTCATGATGGTCAGCACAAAATCAATTTGTATGTAATCCACAGAATTTTGAACCGGGAATGATAAAGAACAGCGAACATCACACAGGGAGGAGGCTGGGGTGGATAGGTGCGTCAAAAAACAGGACAGGACTTTCGCCCAGGAAACCGGTGTTCGTGTCCCGTGTGAAACCACAAGTCAAAGTTGATTTATTTGCCATGTAACTTCCGTACTCAAGTTATAGCTCTTCTGGTGTTATTTTAAACCAAAGCACAATATTTTCTTAAACCTAACTAAGTGGTTTTGTTGCCTAAGCCTAACCAAGTTGATCTATTCCTAAACCTAACTTGGTAGTTGTGTTGCCTAAGCCTAACCAAGTTGATCTATTCCTAAACCTAACTTAGTAGTTTTGTTGCCTAAGCCTAACCAAGTTGATCTATTCCTAAACCTAACTTAGTAGTTTTGTTGCCTAAGCCTAACCAAGTTGATCTATTCCTAAGCCTAAACCTAATTTAGTAGTTTTGTTGACTAAGCCCAACCAAGTCGATCTATTCCTAAACCTAATTTAGTAGTTTCGATGCCTAAGCCTAAACAAGTTGATCTATTCTTAAACCTGACCAAGTAGTTTTGTTGCCTAAGCCTAACCAAGTCGATCTATTCCTAAACCACACTAAGTAAGTTTATTTTGAAAAGAGTGGAGCGGAAAATTACACGTGTCACGTGTTGCTAGACATTCGTAGGAAAACACACTCAAAATACACTGTTGAAAGTCATGCTGAGCGTCCCGAAAAAAAAGGGAAAATTTGTGTCTATGTATACGAATCAAATAGATTAAATTTCACGACTATTTCACGAACTTCCGCGAGACTGCGTTGTAATATGCTAACCGATCAAAGTCTCAACATGAGCAGAGGATGTTGGTCTCATTATTGTCGCCGTCGTCGCTGTTTTCATATATGCTACTCCGCTATAAGTGCTACGTGCGATGGCAGCAGACCGATCTTCATCAGCAGATTCCCCCACTGGATCAACTCATTGAGAGGGTAATGATGTTACCTTTGGGAGTTTAGCATTTTGCTTCTTACTTTTTGAACTCTTCAGAGGGGGTCTTGAGGGAGTATTTGGCTGTTGGGGGCCGCAGGCGTTTGCCTAGAGGTAGTGTAGATCTATGCTGTAGTACGTAACCTTGTGTGTGTGTGTGTGTATGTGTAGGAGGATGGCAGCATCCAGCTCTAGGTGTGAAAAGAGACCAGCAGGTTAGAGTGCTGAAAGCGGAGAAGGAGCATATTGAATGGCAGGAAAGATTTCCATAAGAATAAGACTTCCACAAGACCTCTCTGTCTCCGTCTGCCTCTTGATGACCTGTGGAGCCTCTGACAAGCAGCTACAATACCTCACCTTGATCTGAGTGATCTGTAACGTTCAGACACACCTCCCCGTCTGACGGCCTCAGCCGACTCACACTTCTGCTACAATATTTATCTCGCTGGAGCCTATTTGCCATTCATTTTGATCTTGAAAGACACAGTAATAAATAAATAAAGTATATGTAGTGGAACAGTGCATAATGCATGGCAAAAGGAGCGGGTGGCATGGAGACTGAACCCAACTCAAAGGGGTACTTGAAGAAGATGAGATAATAGGGCGTGCACAGATTTGCGCACACCAATGCACACACACATGAGTGTACACACACACATGCACAGATTTATGCAGAAGTTTGGTGGCCTGTAGCATCTTCAGTGGCTTGTGTAGCAGAGGATCGGCCACATACTGTGAGCTAGAGCCAGTCCTATAGGATGGAGATCAAAGACACACACACACACACACAGACACATACACAAATAAGAGGCTGCTTCAGAATCTCATTTCTAAACTCCACTTGACAGAAATTAGGAAAAAAGGTTTTTTCCGAACATTTTGAAGTGCATTTTATTTTAACTGGCTTGATCTCAAGTTCATAAAATGTTTTAGAGACTAACAGAAACATTTAGGTGGGGCGGACCATACCAGTGATTTTACATGTTTTAGCAATTTACAACCTTCCCTCCTAAAAGTTTATTTATGTTGGGGCTGTCAATCGATTCAAATATTTAATCACAGACATTTTTTATATGTTCAAAATGTACCTTAAAGTGAGATTTGTCAAGTATTTAATACTCTTATCAACATGGGAGTGGGCAAATATGCTGCTTTATGCAAATGTATGTACATAATTATTCTTGGAAATCAACTAACAACACAAAACAATGAGAGATATTGTCCAGAAACCCTCACAGGTACTGCATTTAGCATAAAAAATGTGCTCAAATCATAACATGGCAAACTGCAGCCCAACAGGCAACAACAGCTGTCAGTGTGTCAGTGTGCTGACTTGACTATGATTTGCCCCCAAACTGCATGTGATTATCATAAAGTGGGCATGTCTGTAAAGGGGAGACTCGTGGGTACCCATAGAACCCATTTTCATTCACATATCTTGAGGTTAGAGGTCAAAGGAACCTCTTTGAAAATGGCCATGCCAGTTTTTCCTCGGCAAAATTTAGTTTAAATTTGGAGCTTTTCAACCTCTTTTGCATCAAGCTAGTATGAGGTCAGCTCTATAGTAGCTAGCATGGTCGGTACCAATGGATTCTTTAGGTTTTTATAGTTTCATATGGTACCAATATCTTCACTCTAGCTTTAAAACTGAGTCCGCTACAACCTAAAAATTAGAAAATTGCATGAATGCGTTAAAGAAATTAGCTGCGTTAAAATTAATTTGCGTTAACGCATTATTGTCACGTTAACTTCGACAGCCCTAATAAAGAGGAAGAATGTCTACATAGGGCGGGTGGTAGAGGTGGATGGATGAGTCAAACAAAAATTGGACTTTCACCCAGGCGACCACTGTTTGTGTGCCGTGTGAAAACAAGTCAACGTTGACTTCTTTTACGTAACTTGCGTACTTGCGCCAGATACATAGCAAACATACCTATTTTAACCCAAACCACCATCTTGTCCTGAATCTAACCAAGTAGTTGTAGTTGTTGTGTGAGACAACCTAAAAACAACGTAAAACTACATTGGAAGTTTATTTTGAAAATACTTTATGCATGTAATGAGCAGAAACTGTACATTTCTTGTGAGCACAGAAGTTTATTTTGAAAAATCACTATGCATGTAATGAGCAGAAACTGACATGCCATCCTTGACATGTCCAAAACTGACGTTACCTAGAGCGTAATAGTTTGAAGCGTAGGGCCACTGACCAAGCGTCGGTATTTGACAAGTTGGGAGTGAGAATATGTTATCAAAATAAACTGCAGTGTGTTAAGTCCAAATATATTTGCGGCTTTAAATTAATAGTACATAAACATACTTTTTAAGACGCAATGTTGGACTTTTACTACAAAGCACAAATACTGACTATTGGTGACTATTTGGCAAACAGTAATACAAAGTAAGAGCTAACTCTATGAGTCTTTATGTAGTATCCGAAGTATGGGTTGATTTCTGTTTTATTGACTAGTTCAGAGAGAAAGAGAAATCCAATACAGGGTCAACGGTTCATTGTGTGCATCTCCGCCAATTAAATATATTTCAGAGACACACTGTCTATCATTAGAAGAATATGCACTGAAAACCTTCGATCCAGTACATTGCACTGAACATTAGCACACTGCATTATATACTTCCAGATGCACTAACTTTCCTCAAAGTTAATATTTGTGCACATCCCTCCTTCGAATCAAACTCACACAGCCATTTGCCTGAACAAATTGTTCTCCGGTCTTGCACACGCATACACACACGGTTGCATCTTCAAGCTGACATGGTGTATCACTGGTCTCTTGTTTGCCTGTGATTATCAAACCCACTCATGTTCTATTTCTGCCATGCATTAACCTTTGAAATCATAGCGTGTCCCTCAGACACACACGGCTTTCCACCGACATCAGAGCAATGCAAATAACATAGTTACCTCTTACCACTTGGCAACATATGGGGGCGATTTTTGTGTCACACACTCAACTTCTCCTTTATCGTGCGGTGCACACTAATTTGCTTTGAGGCTATTCTTGCAGTAGTCACATTGTAGGTTTTGTGGCACCGCATGACAGCCGGTACACAGATTATAGGAAGGACAGGGGAGAAATGGATTCATTGGATGCAAGAAAGAAAAGGGAATGCAGGCAGAGGAAACAGATTTGATAGAGAAAATACGGAGACAGGAAACAGGTAAACAGACGAGATAAATAGCAGATGTAGACGCACCTCGAGTCAGGACCAACACAAAAGGTTTGAAATATGAGAGGCAGGATGGAGGAGTTATAGAGCAACCAAAGGAATAATGACAAGAAGATAAAAGTAAAAAGTCTGAGGGACACTAGCGGCTCCTAGAGGCTGCAACATTTACTACACCCCACAATGCAAAAAACAAACAACACTGATGATGTAATCTGCCATTACAATTTGCCTAACGCATGATGAAACGTCTTGAAGTTGATCATTTGCCATTAAAGTGGCAGTAGGCAGTATATTTTTGGCATCAATGGGCAAAAATGCCATAATAACCTTTCAGCATATTGTAATTCAAGTGTTCTGAGAGATAACTAGACTTCTGCACCTCCTCATGGCTCTGTTTTCAGGCTTTAGAAAATCTAGCACGTGACGGGAGACTTTGACCAGTCACAGGTCATTTCATTGAGAGAGCCTTCCTATTCGCTGTGCTCCGGTCATGTGACCAGAACTTGGCGTTTCTTCACCAGATTTCACAATGGCGGCGGCGTCACAAACTTTCTCCTTTTACAGCTAAACCGTACACTACAAGATGATTCTGAAAACATTTGAGGAGAGAAATGGGCATTAACGTAACACAATATTGATTCATATTTGATCAGCGCTGCCTAGTTTGACTGTTTGGTCGGAGTTTGCGAGTGATTGACAGCCGGCTCTCATAGACGGCAGATGGACAGCAGACCTCAGATCAGCTCTGACTGCTGGTTTTCCTCCGGTATGTGAAATCTTGCAGATGCCGTTAGGAGCACCGGAGGTCACAGAGGCACATGATTTTTTTCAGGTTACCTGTTTCATGTACTACTGTCAAGATATAGTGACCGTATTATAAAAAGAACTTTTTTTAATCATATTTGCTCCTATCTCGCCAACTGTGCAGTGTCCAAGAATGAAATTCTCAGAATAACGTGTATGTGCTTTCTGAATTCTATGACAGTCTCTCCATTAGATGTGTTATATTTAGTGTAGAACTAGAGACAATACAGAAAAGACCAAGAGGTAACCAAAACATTAGCACTCAACCTCTGTATATTATAATTTAGCACCACAAAATCCACTGACATGTGGCCATTATTTACTTCGGAGATACCTCATCGTGGACCTTTGTGTTGGTCACAAGGAAAGTTAGATAATTTTGCAACCTTGCCAAAAGTATTAAAAATGGTGATCATCTCTGTCTGAGATTTAGCTGTGCAAAAATGCTAATGTCACTGTACTAATAGGATCAGTACTTAGAGAGGTCACATGGGCAGTAATATTTCTGATGCCATGTTACCTTGATAACCTGCGGCGGCTGCAGGGGTGGCCGCTTCAGAGATGGTCGAACAAAAATAGAATTCAAGTAGCCTCCGACAGGATGACTACATTAAATAAAAATTACGCCTGTCAATCAATTAAGATATTTAATCGCATGATTGTTCATGATTAATTTGCGAGTAATCCTCTGGTCAATTCTCAAATTGTCTCAGTCCACACTTTACGTTACCAAACCAACCATTAGTTTACCTTGTTATTAGCATGACAAACACAAACGGTATTTCCAGTAATAGGTCATTACCTCCGCCAAGGTGGTTATGTTTTCAGTTCGATTTGTTTGTTTGTCAGCAGGATTACGGGAAAACTAGTTGCCTGATTTTCATGAAACTTGGTGGAAGGGTGTAGCATGGGCCAAGGACGAACCCATTACATTTTGGAGTGGATCTGAATCACTAGGCGGATACAGGCATTATTTTCCACTCATGGAAACTGCCTTGACGGAGGTCTGAGCTCTCTGAGTACAACAAGTTTGGTCTGTGTTAGTTTCACAATAATTTGAGGTCTTTGGCAGAGAACTCAAGTGGATGATTATTTATCAACAACGTTAGCTTACAGTCCTTCAGGGCTGCTACAACAAGCTAACTGTAACAAGCGAATATGCTACTTTATTCATCTTTCACTTTACTGCTAGTTCATCACACTTACAGCGGTAGAGAATTGAAGATGACATTTGGAAATCATCATTGGACCAACGCAATGTCAATACCGTATTCTTCTGGTTGTTGATTGGTAACAACCCAAGGGAGGATGACCTTCCTTACATGATGAAATACAATGAATCGATAGAAGAGGTCCCGCTTCTACTCCAGCCCCACCACCACTTTATTGCCTGGCCTGCAGGTGTCACTGTTAAAGCTTTAATTAGAATTCCAATAATGTTTTATTTTTTCAAAGAAGAGACAATTTAACACAGATTAATTTGTACTTTTCATAAATCTGCACATCATTCATAGTGAAACTATATTGATAATAATTATTTAACTTGGATTTCCTCAGCATAGAAAGTTAATGGATATCAATGGCTACACAGAAGGTTGTGAAATAGAATCCAAAACAGTATGATTTGGGAAATGGTAGAAACTGAACTGTACTCACAAGCTGAAGGTGTGGCAGATTCCTGGCCCGAAGCGTCCTGCTCAGCTGTTCTGAATGGGCTGATGGGGTGTGTAAACAAACATGACAACCATCACATCGGGATGCAAATAAGCCAAAAATGAATATTTATTCTTGTCAGTTTTGAGGACAACAAAACAACAGTAATCTTTGCTGTGAGATGGAGCACTGAATTACACCAGTGCTGGAAGCTGGCCATCACAATGCAGCTGTTCCATTTGTCACGGCGAAACATACAGACAACAGCTCTGAGAGGAAATGGAGTGGATAGGAAAATAAAAAAGAGAGAGATTTCCCTTGTGATCAGACATCTGTAATAGTGCATATCCCTCGTCTTTACATATGGCAGCTCAAACAACCCTCAAAGCTGTCTTTCTCCCGGCTCAATTTTCCCGAAACCCTAACTGAAAATCATTAACTAAAAAGGCTGTATTGTGCGGAAGTCATTTATAGCTACATTTTGTTGAGTAAATGCACCATAGCAATGGAATGGCCCCACTCCATCTGCACAGCAGGTTAAAAGGAATCATTGGAAAGTTATTGCATTTAATTTAGCTTGGTGCTATGAATGATTTATTTGAAAGTCCCATTACAAGACGAAAAGAGCCCTATTTTCTGAATGCCTAACGACCGGAGTGGGAGCAAATTTTTGTCCATTAGTCGCCATACAACTCTGTGAAAAAAAAAAAAAAGGAGATTAATTTTAGCGTGGTAATGAAACCACAGTCTCCCGACAGACAAATTTATTTGGAGCTTTTAAAATGTAAGAGAGATAGATGGTTTACTGTGTCTGGAATAATTGCCTTTATCATGAGAGTTCATTAAGTTAAAGCAGGTTGTGTTTCCAACCATCACACTTGGCCCTTAGTTGTTGCAATAAAGCCCGGTCTCACCAAGTGGCGTATGAATGACACGGCAATTTGTAAGACATTGTGTGTGCAATAACATCGCTCTTGCTTTGGGCGTGTCATTTCACACCATGCAGTCTGTACTGACTGGAATGTAAAATCAGACGAGTGAATATGCTACACTCAGAGCTAGTGACATAGAATAAAAAGTGAGGAGGACTGCTTATGGTGAATGGGAGGAGAGGTGGATAGGTCCAAAAAACACAGGACTTTCAACCAGGAGACCAAAGTGTTGTTGAGTTATTTTGAAGTTACGTTAGTGATTTGCATAATTATGTTACGTTGTTATTGTTGTTATGCTGTTTTTTTAAGCCCAACCACGATATTTTTATTTGTTTTTTGTTGCCTAAACCTAACCGCAACCATTTCACGGTAACAACGTGGCGTGAAATGTCACGTGAAAAGCCTAAAATGTGTCATCGTGACATGCAGAATGTCCTTAGAATGTGTAAAAACGTCCAACATTGGCACCACCTAATGGTAATATCATATAAGATACCGTGACAGATAACAATTAATGCTGTTATCCGACCAAAGACTGAATGCATAGACGGTGGCGGGTTATTTGATTAACTGCAAATGTATTTTGTTTGTCAAAATTTACACGGCAAATATTTCTAAATATTTTTTTAGTTTAACCACATACACTAAACAGCTGGCATTAGGGACCCCTAGCAGGTTCTAAAGTCACGGTCATGTGAAATTTAATATAACTTCCCTTCTCAAAACACTTTCAATTGGATAAGAAGTTGCTATTAGGATTATTAGGTTTGTCAAAGTTAACGCGATAATAATGTGTTAAGGAAAATTTGTTTTAACGCCACTAATTTCTTTAATACATTAACGCATTATGGGCATTTTTGTTGCTTGTAGCTTTTTCCATTTCATATTTTTTTATTTCATTAAAAAACTTGTATGAGAAACTAAACGTCTTATTATTGATAGAAATGACTTCCGAGTTATGAATGTAGATGATGTGGGCTCTGGTTGAGTATGACCTGCAGGGTGATATACAGCGGATTGGAAGCCAACAGTGCTTTGCTAAACGTCAGTCATTGTTCAGTTCATTTGCGTGGGTTGATTTAGGTCTTGCTGGCAGATCAATGCTGCGGGCGGGAAGAACGAGTGGAGAAAATGCATCAACATAAATGCATTCCCAAAGCCGAGCCTTCAATCTCACCCTTGGCCCCGTGGGGACAGCCGACCACCGTCTCATCTCCATATCAGTTGGTCGCTTTGCTCGGCTTCGCCTCGTTTACCTGCCTAAATTTCCGCAAGCCGGAATGGCATCGCATACATCTGTGTGATGGGAGGGAAAGGTCAAGTGCTTTACGTCGTACCGCGGGTGCCAAATCATAAGATGTTTTCTACCATTGTTCCCAGAGAGAGAAATACATATTACCTCTGGTGCCCGTCATGAAACTTAAACAGTATGTATGCCGGCCTGAATTTGTATTCATAACCCGCCTGCCAAGCACACACATGAAACAGATACAACAGCGGACATAATGGAATATTTTGGCTCTCTGCCTTTCAGATGGAATAATAGCAAACACTGAGGGCCGAGGAAGGAGTTGAGGAGGGTAAATTCAATAGTGGGATTATAATATCTGAGAGAAACAGTAAACATGAACCGTGCCAGTTCTCAGAGGCCGACTGTGTATAATTTCTTTAATGTGGCACTTAAAAGAGAGCAACTTCAAGAGGCTTTATATGGAAGACACCAACAGAAAATGAATGAACGAACGAGGGGATGCTTTGCCAAAAAATCTGAGCAAACTTAAGCCAGGGTTGCAGGCAAACGTAGAGATCAATCCACTCCTTAATGCTATTTTTCTATCCCTCCGTCCTTTGTTTTGACAGACTATTTCCTCTCTCCATACGGTCCACGATGCCAGTATGGAGAGAGGTTGGACCGGCTCCTGAAAAAATAAGAAGCTGTAGTGCTGGTGTGTAACGCGCCATCAAAATGGGGCTGGACACGTCAGGGTAAATGTCAGTGGTCTCTATTTCTGTAGCATTTATGGGGTTCACTCTTCGTGATCATTGAGGTTAAGGGTAAGATTAACTTTATTGAACCTTGAGGGGGAATTGTGCAGCAGTGTGACTTTTCAAAAATCCCTTTTAACCTGATGATGTACCAGTCTCAAGAAAAAGCGGAAGTCATCTATACTCCATGGAGGAAAAGGGATTCCAAACAAGAAAGTTCATGTTTCATTTACTGACGCCTTGAGACAATTGTTCTCAACTGTGAGCCATAAAGGTATTTTGGAGAGGGACACACTTGACTGGGTGGAAAAATGTGAAGTTGAAGACAAATTAAATTAATCTGGATTGAGGTTTACCAAGATTAGTACAGAGATTAAACATCTATCCATTTGGATGCATTCATGTCCCATCCATGCATGTTACTGGAGGCTTTGTGCTTTCTCGTCTCGCAGGTATCCATGAATCGGGGTTACACCTGGATCGTGCTTGCATCTTTATATTGTTAGTGCTACTATTACTGCTGTTATTATTAGTAGTAGTCATAATTCTATTAGTATTACTGCTATTTCTATTATCACTCTATTACATCCGATGCTACTGATTATTGTTATCAGTCCTATTTGTATTATTTCCAAGATGATGAATCGACTACTTTTTACCAGCTTTGGTGATCCTTTGACTTTTCTTCTACCCTTCACAACAATATTGGAATTTGTGGTTTTGAGTGAAATATCTGGACATCTATTAGATGGACTGCTATGAAATTTACCCACAGAATGAACTGTCATAACTTTTGTGATCCTCATTTTAGGGAATCTCCTCTGTCCAATATTAGCAGTGGTTTATAAAAAAATTAAATGGGTTTACAGGAAGGTGGGTGGCGTGATATTTGTTCTGTTTCCCAAAGGGGTCTTGACATATTGCCTTAAGCAGTATCAGATGTGCTTATACCTCAAACTGGCCAGCTGGATGACGACAAAACATCCAGTTTTGGTTGTCATTTTACAGTGATCAGTGGTTTTATGCTTTCTCATAGTGTATTTGGCTTTCATAACAACAATATCTACAATGACATACTGTGAAAATAAATGGAATAAATGTCCAGCCAATGGTAGTGAACGGAGCTACTGAAACATATCAACTAGGGCTGTCAAAGTTAACGTGATAATAACGCGCAAATTTGTTTTAACGCCACCAATTTCTTTAACGCATTAACGCAACTTGCGATTTTTTGCCTCAGTTTTAAAGCTAGAGTGAAGATACTGGCATCATATGAAAAAACTAAGGAATCCATTAGTACCAACCTAGCTTAACCGGCATGGCAATTTTCAAAGGGGTCCCTTGACCTCTGACCTCAAGATATGTGAATGAAAATGGGTTCTATGGGTACCAACGAATCTCCCTTTACAGACATGCCCACTTTATGATAATCACATGCAGTTTTGGGGCAAGTCATAGTCAAGTCAGCGCACTGACACACTGACAGCTGTTGTTGCCTGTTGGGCTGCAGTTTGCTATGTTGTGATTTGAGCATATTTTTTATGCTAAATGCAGTACCTGTGAGGGTTTCTGGACAATATTTATCATTGTTTTGTGTTGTTAATTGATTTTAAGTAATAACTATATACATACATTTGCATAAAGCAACATATTTGTCCACTCCCTTGTTGATGAAAGTATTGACAAATCTCCCTTTAAGGTGCATTTTGAACAGGTAAAAAATGTACAATTAATTGGGATTAACTATCGACAATCATGCGATTAATCGCGATTACAAATTTTAATCGATTGACAACCCTAATATCAACTATTGACAAACTGCCGCACTGCCGCATAAGTGTATAACAATAGTTATTATGACAGGAAGAGATATGATTGACAATAAGTGAAATGGTCCTTTTAGTGATTCACTCCTGCAGTTATTGTGAAACACCCACATTGTGCTGAAATACTTTTTCATTTTGCATAAAATATGGATAATATTCAGCAAAGTAGTCTGAAAACCGATAGCTGAGGAGGAGGAGGAGGAGGCACTGTACATTGACAAGATATTTTTTGTTTTTCCAGCAAAGTCACCCTGACCTCCTCTTGACCTCGGAACAGCAAAACAAATGGCGGCACAACTGAGAAAATAACTGTCGCAGCTCAAACGTCTGATTAAAAATTTAGACTGATCAAATCAGCTTTATTTATTCGCAGCGCCGGAGGCTACGCATGATTGGCTGAAAACTAGCATCAAGCTGTACTTGATTAGTGATGCCTGATGAGCTTCATTTGGGGGAGGGCGGGGTGGGGGGGTTGCTGTTGATTTGGGCTGATGACACTTGATCATGCTAATCAATGGACTCGGGGAGGAGGGAGGGAGGATGGGGGGGAGGGGGAATTCAAAGACAAATAGAAAACTGTCTCTCTGTAGCTGCAGTTTGGTTCCTCGCCAAGACCTCAAGAATCAGCTCTATTCAGATAGTTTAGATTATGCATTGTGTTGATCTCTTTCACTTCACTTTCACTTATTGTTAATACTGTCGGTGCAATTCCAAGCATGCTTTCACTCTTCACTCCAGAATGCTGCATATTGCCTGAGGAATATTCAACGGTTTACTTTATTTTCCTTTGAGCTGCTAAAGCTGAGATCCACATGAGGTTACGATGTCACCCTCGAATGCATCGTTTCACCGAGCGCTGCCCTCAATTGCGTCCCCTTTTTGGATTTAGACACGAAATTAGTACACGCAGGATGCCCTTTCCGAGCACTCGGAGGAACTTTCTTCTAGAGTGGAAACCATTAAAAGCTTAGTGTTAAGTATTTAAAATATGTGAGAGTAAGGAAAGTTCTCGACCCTGACATCGTTTCATTCGCTACTACAAGTTGCCGTGTAACCTACATATCACAAAATCAGTTCATGTGTTGATGAAAGTGCATACAACGCCCTTGTAGCTTACCGTTATTTGCATAGCCCCAGTTCTCTGAACAGCATGAGTTGGTGTTTCACTATTGGAAACACCTCCCCGTGTATTCTTCAAAGCGTTTATTCTACCATGTCAAATTTGGATGGTGGAGGAACCTCCTCGTGCCCCATGAGAACTTCTCACTTTGCTAATTAGACACAATTTCTCTTGAAACAGAATATTAGGGTCTGTAATAATGCGGGGAGGGATCCTTTAAGTGTCAATCAAAGGTGCGCCGGCTGAAGAGAGGAGGGAAGTTTGATTGAAGTTGTGAAGCTGTTCAGGAATCTGACAGTTCCCGTGGTTGAATTATTTATTCAAGCCTGCTAATGTTGCATCCTGTAACCATTAAACAACGCAGTCTCACGGCAGTTTGTGAAATAGTCACAAAATTTAAGTTATTTGATTATAGACACCAATTTCTGTTTTTTTTTCATGACGCACAGCACGACTTTCAACAACGTATTTTTTGTGCGTTTTCCAGCAGCACGTGACAAACGTGTCAATCCCTGCCTGTCTTTTCAAAATAAACCAAATTAGTTAGCTAGGCTTAGGCAACAAACTACTTAGTTAGGCTGAGGAAAAGATCGACTTGGTTAGGTTTAGGCAATACACTACTTAGTAAGTTTAGAAAAAGATCAACTTGGTTAGGCTTAGGCAATACACTACTTAGTTAGGTTTAGGAATAGACCGACTTAGACCGACTTAGGCAACAAACTACTTAACTTAGGCCAACAAAAAGATCAACTTGGTTAGGCTTAGGCAACAAACTACTTAGATTTAGGAAAACATCGACTTGGTTAGGCTTAGGCAACAAAACTACTTAGTTAGGCTTAGGAAAAGATGAACTTGGTTAGGTTTAAGCAAAAAACTACTTAGTAAGGTTTAGGAATAGACCGACTTGGTTAGGCTTAGGCAACAAACTACTTAGGCTTAGGCAACAAACTACTTAGGTTTAGAAAAAGATCGACTTGGTTAGGCTTAGGCAACGCACTACTTAGTTAGGTTTAGGAATAGACCAACATTCTCAAAGCTCCTTAAAGTTCTTAATTTTCTCTGCCCATCTGCATCTGCATATTTATAAAATGTTGGATGTGCATGGACATGCAAAAACCTGCCGCAGAGAACACCAGCGAAGAGCCATGTCTGATGGTGTGACGTCACTTTGGACGTACAGACACTTGCAACCCTTGCGGATACAGCAAGCATAAATCCTGCATTATATCCATGTCAGTGAGTCAGACTAACAAATGTGAAAAGGCTTTTAGTTTATCAAAGAAAAAGTGAGAGACCCTATATTTGTGAACTTGAGTAGGAAAAAATGTTATTATAAAATATTGAGGTTTATGTGGTAGAACCAGACACAGAGTGAATACTTTGTCCTGGTCTCACTTTACATTTCCTGTCATTATTATGACTTGTTATTGTCCCCAACCATGCTGATTCTTTTTGATAAAGAAAAAAAGATGAAGCCCGAAAGCTGAATTTTTTAAGTTTATTTTCTGACCCAGAGATCAAAAGTTTTGTAAGCCCAGACAGACCAACCGACTGATCCTTTGGCCCTGCTGCTAGTGAGTCATTACATATTTCTACAAATAAGAATGGAATAGAGAGTGAGCTGTTGAAGTTTGATAATAATCCAGAAGATCAAGGTGAAACTGCAGGTGCACTCTGTATTGTGCTGTTCTGCCAATGCCAAGATCAATCTCAATGTGAATGTGAACTTTGAGGTGTTTCCTCCATGGTGAGATGATTAAAGAAAGCCTGTGTTGACTTCTCTGACATGTCTGGAAAAGTGATATCAAGGGAAACAACTTGACATATTGTGGCTCCTGGAGCTGAATCTATCACTTCGTTGGTTTTTGTTTTATGTTTTTATGAAAGGAACACTTAACCCAACCTGAACTCATGGGAAGACGTATAAATAGCACGACATTTTAATGACATTCCGCGTCTCATGATAATGCATTTGAAGCTTTTTGTGTGTCATTTCACGCCACATCTTTACCGTGAATGCTTGTGGTTATGTTTCGGCAGCAACACCACTTAGAATAAGTATGTAAACTAAGTACAATACATATGTAAACAGTGTAACACAAGTCACTAACGTAACTTCAAATTAACTCAACAACACTGGTCTCCTGGTTGAAAGTCCTATGTTTGTTGGACCCGTCCAAAAAAAAAAATACTTCCAAATTGCCATGTCATTGCCTTCTGGTGAGACCGTTCTTCTTAACCACACTGTTTTTATGCTTCCATCAACTACATTTATTTTTCATTTATTTAATTATTTAATGAGTCAAAAGGACACAGACATATTTTGGACAGCTTTTTTGCACATTGAATTGTCACATACACCCAGAGCTTCACGTTTGGCGCTTAAAATTTCAAAGGATAACCAAAAATAATGCATCAGGGAGAGAGAAACATACACATGCTAGCTACTTTTGTGATGTTAAGTAAATACTTAAAATACAGTGCAGTACTTCTAGAATATCAGAGTTAAAGGGATAGTTTGGGAAGGGGAGGTGGTCCAACAAACACAAGTCCTGTGTGTTAAGTTTCATTTTCACGTTACAATCAGCTGTTCGTTCATGTCCTGTTTTCACAACGTTCTGTTTCTTTTTCACTTTACAAACGTAGTAGTTGTAAGCCCAACCATGCTGTTCTTTCATAAACCTAACTAAGTGGTTTTGTTGCCTAAACCTAAAGTGATGCCAAGGGTAACTAAAATATGTCTGCATATGTCTACATATATAGATATGTATGTCTACATGTCTGCTCTTCCCCAGAGACGAACAGGTTCAGAGGAGCTGGACTCTTCTCTCTTCTTGGCTACATCCTTTCCTACCTTCCTTATTCTACCTAACTGTCCACTTGATTGGTTATGCCCAGGCTTGGGGAGTAACCAGCCCGTTCTCATTTCCAGGGCGTTAAATACCGAGGCTTTGTCACGGCCGTCGGTGCTCGGTACCGCTGCGCGAGGGACCTTTTAGTGTCGGTATGAAACACACCGGGCGTTACATTAACTATAATGTAAACCCATCTGCGGCAACATAAACGCTCAAAAGAAGTGCGAGTGGAGTGACGTAGTTTAAAGAGTGAAAGAGACACACCAGGCGGGTGGGAGAGGAGGTGGATGGTTCCAATAAACACAAGGCTTTCATCCAGGAGACCGCTGTTTGTGTCCCGTGCATCACGTTATGCAAACAGCTGTTCGTTTATGTCCCGTGTTCACAATGTTCAGTGTCACTGTACAAACGTAGTAGTTTTAAGCCCAACCATGTAGTTATTTCCTAAACCTAACTATAGTGGTTTTGATGCCGAAAATAAAGTGATGCCAAGGAAGGGGCGTGACGCCAAGGAAAAGGGGGTGACGTCAAGGGGCGTTATGATGACTTTGGTTGAGAAGGTGTTGAAGCAACGAAATACATGGAATGGCGGTATGTAATTAGGATACAAAAATTCTGTAACAGTTACAAAAAAAAAAAAACTTAATCAGATTACAGATACATTTAGTAAAAATGGGGCTCATCAGCACTGATGACTTTACTAATACACTTGACCATTTGTCATTAGCTTAAAGAAGATTTTTTTCCGCTGGAAAATGTTAATGTGACACAATCGGCCTATGCAGTAAAGATTTAAGAGGTACTGAAGGAATGGCCATTGGATTGATATTCAGGCCAATTTTTATGGCATTTAGTTGTCTTGTGTGCAGAGTGGATCATTTGTCAAAGTTCACAAGTACACAACAAAAATATTTAACTGGTGATACCATCCAACAAAAAGCAAAAACTTTTGCCCCAACACTTTTCAAAAGTTTTGTTTCTTTCTACACAACTTATTTTACTGAAATTTGTCCAAATTTAATCAACAATGAACAACTTCTAATCATTCCGGCTTTGTTTTGTGATATTTCTGTACACTCTCCACCCTACTTGTCAGTCTAATTGTAGTGCTTTAGGAATTCAGATCCTTACCTTCTTTCGTACTATCCCTCTGGTCTGAAAGGCCTATAGGCTACCAGCAATGTTTGCCAAATAAGATGTTTCTGGATTCAGCTCACGGGAGGTTATTATGAAAATACATTGTGAAATATAATTTCTATCGAGCCAGGGGGTCCATTAATTTGAGCTTAAAAAGTGAATCCATTTGCAAAAGCCGCCACTACAGCTCTTCCCTGTTTCAATTCACTCGCAGCCATTTGTAATTGCTTTGTGCCGTGAGTGGAATGGACGCATGCTTATGATTGAATGCACAGTCGGCATTGATGAGAGTGGGAGATATCTGGGGTTTTCGCTGTAGATATAATTCTTCAGTGATGCCAACTGGGATAATTCCCCAAACTAAATGGTCAACAGTTTAGATTACAGCTCTCAGCATTGACTTCCTTGTGTAAAACCGTCAAACAACGGGAGACAACGATCTGCTTGATTTTCCTGCAGGGGGGTGAGGGGAGAGAGATTCAGTGCAGTGCCAAATATTTTCTGTCTAACCTCTGTCTAAGCCAATTGATATTCTGTGTAGATATTTCTAGCACTTTCTCTGTGATCAAGTATGGTTCTTGGTTTTCAAAGGAACCGTGAAAACGTTGGCGTTAAATGAAACATACAAATGTAACTAGACACTCCATCATCTCAGCTGTGTTGTGAACATAAAAGAAGTTATGGATTACAGCTTTACATAAATCACAAGTCACTGTGACCATACCAAGGCTAAGGTTCCTTTGTTAAGAACCAAGGACGACTGAACTAATCTGCTGGCTGATTTATAGGTTGCAATCTTGAGCCACACAGTCAAACTGAACGCAGTTTATATTTCCACTCAGGACGGGGACGACAGGCAGGACCGGTTCTAGTCTGCTATATTAGGGTGGGGTGGTAGACATACAACAGGTTGGTGACTTGGGCAGTAGGTAGGTTCGAGAAGCGGACTAGTAGCCAAAAGGTTGCTGGGTCAAATCCCTGGCCAGACGGCACACAAATCTGTCAAAGTGATGATTAGATGAAAAGCTCCTCCGGTCAAATGTCCGGTCAAGTGTCCTTGAACAAGACACTTAACCCAAAATTTCTCTCTGTCAATTAGTATTTAGATTAGATCTTGATGGGCAAATTGGCAGCCTTGTATGGCAGCCTCTGCCATCAGTGTATGAATCATGTAGTGTAAAGCGCTTTGAGTGGTCGGAAGACTAGGAAAGTGCTATATAAATGCAAGTCCATTTACCATTCACCAAAACTTAACAATGATGACACTCAAATCTCACTGCTACAGTAATGTAAGGGGGAAGTCCACAGTGTCTGCTTCACTGGAGACATTCAACTCACCTCTGCCTCTCATTGTCTCGCTGCTGGACTGATTATATACCTTACCATACTGATATATTCTGTTATATATTATACTCTACTATATGATATAATAGAATATTTGATATTATATTTGATTCTGTTATATTGCCGTACTATACTATGTATTATGTTATGTTATATCGTACACTATGTTATACTATATACTAGCCTATTTTATATTGCTGTGCTATACTACATATTTTAAATTGAATATTAACAAATTAATATAATGTAAAATACAGGTAAAAATTTTATTATAGTCATATTGAGTTTTTTAATGACTTTGAGGCACTCTGCAGAGCTCTTTTGTAACTTTTTAATATTTGGGAACATACAGTTCGGAACACTGATTTAATCTAAAGGAACATTTATAAATGTTATATTATTATTATTATTTTTAATATCTTTATTATTATTATCATCATAATTATTATTAGTATAGTTATATATAGATTTTGGGATTCAAAATGCTAAAATTCTGATAAATTATGATGATATTACTCTAATATTTGAAAATCATGAATATCAGGTTTGGGTTTCTCAGTGTTTTTACTGTGGGATTGAAATTTTGTTTTGGGAAAGGAATTATTTTCATTAGTGCAATTGTATTATTGTCATTGAAGAGTAACACCCATGCAGTTCCATTACTCTGTGCAGTTTAATACACCATTATTGATAAGATAGATCATTATTGATTCAATTGTTTCCCCTCCGGTTGTAGGACATAAGCGATTAACGCCATTAAAATGGATTAAAAAATATAAACGTTAAACGTTTGCACTCATGCTTTATTTATCACTTTTTCCCCAAGTTTCCGTTATTATAAATGGTGCAATATTGTTGGGATTTTCATAACCAGTGGGATGGATTATATTGGCTTCATAGGACATCAATGATACATCATACAAATGTTTCCTTGCAGACTCATAAATAACACATTTCTTTTGCCCTTTTTAAAAAAATATGCACATACGGTTTGTCATCATCTGCGACACATTACTCCTCCATAAACATCAGGCTGTGTGACACGACAGCCTCCTTACCGTTGGATCTTAAAAAGATATAGGCCTGCCAAGTCAGCATCACAGATGTGGGGAAATGGCATCATCACATTTGGAGTTCTCAAATCCTGTATGAGTTGCACACATGAAAAGATGGTCAGGTGTTGGAGATGGCAGGAATCCAGTATCATTATATTCCTCTTTATATTCAATGATATGCAGATGGCTGACAATACAGAAAATGTGTTGATGCATTCCTCCACATCTGTGATGTCTGTGATGTATACAACTGGCATTCTGTGGGATATGATGTACAACAGCAGCTGCTTCTGCTGCACTCCTCTGTAAGTGACGGTGGTTCTGTTCCCAGAGCTGCTGTGCACTCACAAGTGTTTTGACTGAGCTCGCGGCCTTATACATAATTATGTACTTTTGGACGTAAGTGGATCAAAAATAGATTTGAGTCCTTTGGGTCACAGTTGAACCCCCGTCTCCTAAAATGATATACATGGTTTTACCTAATATGTTTTGGAGCAAACATAGTTGCTGCATGAATTATGTTCTCTGGCAATATTTCTTTCAGCCCAGAGTGCAACATTCTTGTACCACATGAGCGTTATGGGGAGGTGGTCGAGATGGTCAAGGTGGTTTGTGGGTGTGCAAAATGTAGGGCTTTGACTTCAGAGACCAGGGTCCAACAAACACAGGGCTTTCAACCAGGAGACTGGTGTTCATGTCCCAAAGTGTTGCGCTATTTTGAAGTTACTTTAGTGACGTATTTTCCGTACTTAAGTCACAGAGTTATTTTAAGCCCAACCAAATAAATACTTCCAGGTCCTGCATAAAATTTATATGCAGGTCATCTTCAGTTCCCCCTCTTACATTCGCGACCAAGCAAGAGACCTCCACTCCATTTGTTCCTGTGAGATTTCAGTAAGTTTGCGAGGTGCGCCCACAGCGCCCGGAGAGGAAGCTCTGGTGCAGACTGCAGCTTGAGAGGGGAGATGACTAGAGCAGTGAAAATGTACATTTTGACATAAGTCATGCTTCTCAAAGTACTGTAGTCAGTCTTATTATTATTCTATCAGAAGTAGCTAAATATATTACCCTTTGTTGAACAAATGCTTTCAAACGGGTATTTTAAACATCAATGGTGCCTACTGACTGCTTGGCACTGCAGCAAGTCTGTCAACAAAGATGCTGTTTGCATGTAATCCTGCACACAATATTGATGTTACAGCAGTGTAATTTAATAAAAGGTCAATAAAGTTAGGGTTTACTACATCAATCAAAATATTTTGACATTTTTAATTTTCATTAATCGCTGTTGAAATCATCTTATGCGCTCTGTACGGAACACCGTTAAGCTTAATGATCTTCCGTACGCAGGTGGAGGAGTCCCCACTTTCCTCAAAAACAAATGGTCCAAAAGACATCAATCAAAGTGTAGACTGTCTAATGGATATTCCCCCCGGAAAATGAGCACACAAACATGCTTGTCAGGCTCCTAACAAAAGAGGAGTGCTCCCTGGCGTGGCGCTGAAGGGCGAAAAGTGTACGAGACACCGTTATTCTACGTTAGCTTAAAGACCAGGAGGGCTTCTGCATTCTGAATGAGCTGCAGAGGTCGGATGGCACATGCAGGCGTACCAGCCTGGAGGGAATTGCAGTAGTGGCTTTGAGATGACAAGAGCAATTCAATTGACAGTTGCCTGGAGACATATGCAAAGCCATCCGAACTTTACATGAAAAATGCATTTGCTGTTGCAAATTTGGAGCATACACACGTGATTTTTAGGAGATAAGGGTTGCACAGGTGGACAATTAAAATATGAGTGAAGTGCAATCTATTATATAGCTGTGAGGACAGCTGCATTGGTTAAAATAAAACCTCACAGGGATGACTAAAAATCCAGTGAACACACAACATTGTCAGGACAATATCCTATACGGGCGTTTTTCACAGATACCCCTGTATCTTCACTGTGAATGTTGTAGATTACAAGCAAAAACTTGTCCATCACTGTCAGTTTTTTTTTTTTACTGAATGCACAGATTTCAGCCTTTCCAATATACTTCCATTTATAATGTACAGTATCTGTAGTCTCCATTTACATCCCGTCCCACAGCTTTTAATCATTTTAGTCACTGAGACCTCTACAAAAGCATAATCTCAGGGCATGATTGGAGAACTCTCAGCTGTAATTAAATGATAAGGTGTTTATGCAAATATATCTGATTTTTGTTGGCGGCAAGACGGCAGCTGTTAGAATGAGGAGGTTGAGATAGTAAAGATCATTGATTAAATAGAGAGTCTGTTAGTGTCATCCCTCTTGCTTTCTGTCTGTTCGACAGTCACTTCCTCACCTTATCAGTTTGGCAGATTAGCTGTGAAAGTAATACTGATGCTGTTGGATGCCATCAGACATATTTTAATGGAAACTGTGGCGGCTCAGAATTTACAGCCAACCTCTACGCCGATGCCCGCAAAAAATCCACTGCTTTTTGAATAGCGCTCATCAGTTATCAAATTAGCTGCTCACTCCAGCAGCAGAAAAAAACATGAATGTTTGTGCCATTAGGACAGCAGAGAGAACAGTGCCAGGAGATGAAATGGCTGAATGCTCATGTAATTATAAATGTAGGTCATCTGAATCACCACATGGTCTTCAGCAAATGCAATTTCTTCCATTTTTTTTTTTAGAGTTTAAGATAATTGCTTTACCATTCATAGTGTAAAGTGGCTGAAATAATGTCCCAGTGATCATGGTTGAAGCTTTTAATTGCTTCCACTAGAGCCAGGTGGTTTCCTCAGGGTTTCAAGAGGCTCATTGTGCGAGCATTCACAAGCTTGAAACTGTCTATGATGAGGGACAAGTACTGCTTTAAGTTAGGTAAAGATGTAATTTCATCTATTTCAGAGAAGCCGGTAGAAATGTTGGTGGCGGTAAAAAACTTGTGGTAGCATTAGACAGAAAATGAAGAAGAGAAAGCTGCGCGACAGCTAGCTGGAGCAAGCGGCAACCTCTGGCTTTGAAAAATGAAGCCAACGCAGAAGTGCCAAAAACTGCATTTCTTCGAATGGCCACTTAGGGCTGGCTCAAAAAGGGAAGGGAGTCAATCCTCATAGACCCCCAAGTTAAAATCATGGATGTATAAAGAGAACTGGATACAGGGTTGTATGAGAGTTGCTCAGTGGCACATGAAGCCCAAATGGCTCGACTGCCGAGTGCTTAAGTACCCGGATCATCCGGCGAACTTCAGCATCAATTGGGCCCATAGAGCAGGCGCAGTAGCGTTTCCTTTAATCACGCCTGCCAGCCTTCGCTCCAGCCTCGGACTGGGTCTCATTCACATGAACGGAGGAAGGGAAATATCTTTGGATTCGGTTATTAGTGCATTTTACAACTTTTAGGACCTAATGACTTAAATAAGGGCTATTCAAGTGTTCATACTGGGAAGTTGATTTAGCTAAAAAAAAAAATATCTGCTGATTTACAGACATCCCTTTGTATTAATATGCTTACTTTATGCAAACACGTGTATGTGTTTATTATTGGAAATAACAATTAACAACACAAAACAATGACAAATATTGTCCAGAAACCATCACAGGTACTGTATTTAGCATAACAAAATATGCTCAAATCATAACATGGCAAACTGAAGCCCAACAGGGGAGATTTGTGGGTACCCACAGAACCCATTTTCATATCACATATCACAGGTCAGAGGTCAATGGACCCCTTTGAAAATGGCCATGCTAGTTTTTGGAGCGTTATTTTGCTTCCTTTGCAACAAGCTGGTTGGTACTAATGGATTCCTTAGGTTTCTGTAGTTGCATATGCTACCAGTATCTTCACTCTACACTTTAAAATTGCATTTAATGTGTTAAAGAAATGAGTGGCATTAAAACTAATTTGTGATAACCTGTTATTATTGTTATTAGAACTTTGACAGCCCTACTTTTTACATGTAGGCCCAAATTTTGATGATGCATTTGAAGGGTTTTCCAGATAGGTTACAGTACTTTCAGATCAGTGAGAGAAGCATCTTTCCCACTACTATTTCTTCTGTAATGCAATAAAATGAAAAAGGAAACTATGGCAATTAAATGATGCAAGAAATTGCGTCATTTTTTGATTAAGTTCATTCAATGAAGGCATGTAGATAGCAGCTTCAAAGTCAGGATATATCTTGATTTTTCATTTCTTGGTGTTTGATGCTCTTACTGGCAAGTGCCCAGCCTTGAACTATACTGCAGGTACACTGGCTCCAAAGCAAAGTCCAGCCCCTCAGTCAACGTAGGTACACTATCAAAGGTGAATTCACAATGAACATGCGTGCATTTCATCTATGGAGTTTCTGGAGTTTCTTGTGGCTCAAGAAAGCAAACACCTGCTGTATTCAGCTCCAGATGACCTCGAGGTGTCCTAGGCAGACATCACTACAAAAATCGCAAGAAAAGTGGAGGCTGCAGAGGCACTTAAAGAGGCAGAGAAAGCAAGGCTGGAGCAAAGGGAATGGCTGAGGGGAGGACCGGTCTGGGCAACATAACACCAGTTCTGTCTGGCTTGCCTGAGGGAAGAGGAAGAGGAAAGACAAAAAAAAAAAAATAAGTTTGTAAGGAGGTGGAGGATCACAGGGATGGTGGGGATACAATTGGGTTGAACACTGTGATTCCAGATTTTATGTTGGAGTTGATTTCTTAAGACTAACAACCAGGTTCATTCAAATGGCAGCACAAAGCGAGTTGTTGATATTTTGGTAGAAATTGGGTCTTGGACTCTGCGCTTAGACTAGACGTTCAGGATCATGTCTTTTTCTGGCGTTACTTCACTGTGACTGATGCACATGTTGACAAAATCACCAGATGAACGGACTTAAAATGTTAAGAAACAATTTTTATTAAACACTCCCAGCCAGTGGATGTGTTTGAATTGGCATAGTAAATTAATGTTTCATGTGGTTCAAGCAGAAATGCTAGTAAATCAGTCTATATTCATGAATAAGTTAAAGCTAGGGTCGGTAGTGTTCTTCAAAAACATTTTTTGTTATATTTGCTGTAATTCTTATTACGTTCCGATATCAATCAATAAATCAAATGCTCCAACAAAAAAAGAAAAAAACAATCTGGTATCTGTGGCTGTTACAGGACTGTAATATACCTATCTACTTACGCACACTCTGGAGGGGGGGAGTAGCTTTGGAGGGAGGCCTGACGGGACGGACTGTCAGTATTGCCGACAGTTTTTGCAAATGTGAATTTCTATTTGAGTGAAAACACTGCAGTTTAGCAGTCTGGATAATTGTCATTGATACATGACCTTCAAGCTTTCAGAATTATGTGCATGGTTCCATCTTTTTGTGTTTACAATGGAGTATATATAGGTGTTATAACCCATGAGGTTAAAATGCCATAACCTACTGCTTCCTGCCTTCACTGTCATCAGCTAGCAATCCCAACCCAACTCTTAAGTGTTGTATTTCCCCCTTTCTCATCACCTCCCCCACCTCTATAAATGATGGTTGAAAATTGATTCCAAGACTCAACAACTTCATGTATTACATGTTACACTTTGAAGCTTGAATTTAACAGTTAAATAATGTAACCATTTTGAAATTCTATCAAAGACCCAGAAGGGAAGCAGTTTCTAATATGGCGACGTTTGAATTAAAATTTTAACAAAACAAATGTAAAGGGGAGAAGTAGCAAAAGAACACTGCACTACATATAGAATCCCATGTATAAGATATCATACAAATGACATTACATCAGACAAATAAGAAAGAAGAAGAAGAGAAGAAAGGCACTTCATTAATCCCCGAGGGGAAATTCAATTCAAAGGTGTATAGTAGGAGAGGTTTTGTACCTCAAGGGTCAATGGGGTTTAAGAGGTAAAACATACAGTGAATGCTAATTGTGTGGAAACGTTTTCCAGCTAATGTTGACACACATTACATTATGTTGTATGCTTGAAATGGTATATGGTTGAGAATTATTTGAATTACACTCACAGTTGATGCTTTGAATTTATATTGTACATTTTCTTTGTATACAGTATATCTCAATGTATTCATACATAGTTTCCAGAGGAACTACGTTCTACTGAAGAAATTATGCCTTAGAAACCTTTTCACAGTGAGGTCTGTGGATGAATGTGCTTTTTTTAAATAACTGACATTGATATTGGACTGGAAAAATTGGAAATAATTTTGGTTTTCCCACCTTAGTTAGTTAGTGATTAGTGTATTGCAGTTATTTATAAAAATCTGAACTGTTAGTCTCATTTAGATCGAGATCTCCTTTTCAAGATAGATGAGCAAACACAGTACAATATAAGCACACAAGCATACCTTACAGGGAGAAGTTAGGCTGTTGTGACTGATGGTGCTAAATCAAGCATCAGCATAGAGGAAGTAAGTATGCACCTCATATTGTTCAAATCTTTATTCATTTCTTGTCTCAAGAAGAGAACAATCTTATCCAACAGGTGTTACAGTCGATGCTGAACCATATAGATATGTATGTGTGTGTAGATATACAGACATACTTGAGAATTTGTCAAAAGATTGTCAGTGTCACACCATTATAAAGCTTAATTCTGCTTTCCCACACTAACTCACCCTCACACACACACACACACATCCCTGTACTTCTATCTTTGTGTGGACCGTCATTGACATAATGCATTCCCTAGTCCCTTACCCAAACATAACCATCACGACTAAACACCTTACCCCAACCCTTAGCCTAACCTTAACCTAAACCTAATTCTAACCTAACCCTTAAAAAACAAGTCTGAACCCTCAAACAGGCCCTTAAAGAAGTGAGGACCGGTCAAAATGTCACTTTCCAAAAATGTCCTCACTCAGTTGGTTAAACACTTGTTTCGGTCCTCACTATTCAGCAAGTACAGGAATACACACACACTATTTATTACACTATAAAAAAAAAAATCCCAATTTCATATGCTGTTGAGAGTTAATACCTGATCTCTTATCCCCAGCACAATAATGGGCCTTTTCCAATATTTGTGAGGCCTGTAGAAATGTGATGCTAGAGGAGTACAATGGACAACACAAACACTCCTGGGCAGACCTGCAACTCAAGAGCAACTTGCATGAATATTCCAACAAGTCCGACATAAACCTCTGTGAGGGAGATAAAGAGAGGGGGGGAGAGTGAGATAGGGAAATTGGGAGCCATTTCTCATTCAGCATGCTGCGTAGCATGTTAAGTGATGAAGAGGTGGCAAGCCTGGCGCATGTTACATCCTTCACTGCCCTTGGTCTCTTCAACCCTTTTCTTATTGATAATTTATACTAATAGCTGTAATTTAGGCAGATCTGCTTTAAACACTGTCAGGAGGGTATGTATTATGAATCGTCTGGCTCTCCAATGCCTCGTTACATAGCACTGATGGATCAAAGTATTCTCTGTTAACGGCGGGCTAGAGCCAGTCAGCCAGTCCCAAAAATATCAATAAATGCTACTCTATATAGGTCATAGGGAAACTGTAAAGACTTGATCGTTGCATCACTTTAAATTTAGTTGCATTGTCTGCCACAGTGACTTTTTATATTGCCACTAGGGGGTGCCAAAATCAGACATTTTTCAAATTCTACACGTAGCCGATCTGGGCCCCATTTCCCAATAATGATCGACCTTAGAAGTTAAGAGCAAATGTCTACACTTGTAGACAGTGTAGACATGTCTACACTTGTTTCCCAAAGCAGTATTTATGAGCAAGTTAAGAGCTTCTTAGTGTTCCCTGTCTATTGTGCTGAAGATAATGCTGAATACATAACAAAGTAATTTATATGGCATATTCCGAAAGCTGTTAAAATTACATACATCACAAGGTGTTCAGTATTAAAGCAAATGTCTTATAGCATTCAGGGCCCTATCTTACATCCGGCACAAAGCGGCGCACAGTGCAGCGCAACTGTCATTGCTAGTTTCTGACCGACGCAGTTGTCATTTTCACGCCCAGCGCCCACGTTGTGTAAGTATGTACTTGCGCCCGTCTGTGCGCCCATGGGCGCGTTGGTCTTAAGATGAGGTGTGGGCAGATGCTTTGTTGCCGCATTACTATCTTGAGGCAGCAGAAAGTGATTGCACCATTGCCTAACAAAAACCTGGTCTAAAGTCTGCCACAGTATTTTCCTGCTATTTAAATGCCGCATTATTCAGATTGTAAGATGTGTCTACACAGGCAAGTTCACAACACACCTCCCCCCTAAACGGTGGCATTATTGAGGCAGTTGGATCTTACTTTGCACCCAGATTATGCGCTCCTTAACTAGCAAAAGTGGAGTTGGACAAGCCCTAAATGCACTTGCGCCATGCAGTGTAGACCATGCGCTATAGATCGTTTAAATATGGCCCTCAAACTCACTTAGAAAAGAACATCACATACAAACTGCTGTGTCATTCATACGCCTTTAGGTGAGACTGGGCTGTAGGGTTGAACCAAATGCTTCGAAGCTTCGTTGCCATATTCGACCTCCAAATCACTATTTGGTGACATCGTTTTGTCAACTGGTGTTTCCAAGGTCAAAAATGACCTTTCAATGCAGATTAAATTTCTTCAAGTATTCAGAATGTATTCAGAATACAGAAAATAAAAGAGCAGAGGAAGGAAGACAGGAGGAAAAACAAAGAAAGGAGGAAAAACGAAGGAAGAAAGAAGGTAAAAAGATCAGGAGAAAAGATGCAAAGAAAAATAAGAGGAAAGGAAAAGGAAAAAATGATGGGTTTTTTTAGCTCAGCAAAAGTAATTAAGTATTTATCTCTATTTTATACAAGCTTTCAGCAAAGCTTTCTTACTCAGTCATACAAGGCAAATACAATGAAAGAACACATGTAAGTATAGACAGCCCAATTAGCCCCGATGCAAAATATCTGTGTATCCCTCACACAAGATTATAGTCAAGTATATTGTAGACTTGTGCATGTATGGACTACAGAAGGCGAGCGATGGACATTTGAACTGTAAAATCTAGATGGACAAAGTATCTAATAACACATAAAGAAACCCAGCCAGCTGGAGTTCCATCCCACAACCTCCTCGCTGTGTGGCTACAGAGCAAATCACTGAGCCACCCTCACAATACAGTCTATAGATTGAAAAAAAAAACAAGTGCAAAACCCATTTGATCTGAGTGAATTACCTCTCCGTCAGTGCCTAATAATAACTGTAACCTCAGCCAAAGAGAATCTGGCTGTTCACTCTCATTTGCTCCCATTGTGCCGCCGAGCCAATGCCCGCCAGCTCCAATCCAATTAGCAACAGTAGCAACTCTCCCACACTTCAATTTAATATGCTTTCTCAACTTTTTGTGGGATTAGAGAGGGGGATAGACTGTGTAATGAGGGAGACCGAGCTCCGAGGTGCTTAGAGGAGTGACTGACTAACAGTGAGGCTGCAGGAGATCCAACACCTGTCCTGATGTGAACCGGAGGTACGCAGCATTGACGCATGTCCAGCTGAGCATTAGACGTCAGCAGTGCTCTCAAGGTGAAAGAAATTGTTCTGCATCAGTGGTATGTACAGCATATATGCATACATTTATGTTCAAGTGCTTCCTTATTGTGTATGTTCATATATATATATATATGAACATACACATATAGCCACTGTTCCAACTACTAACTTTCTTACCTGAGGTGACCGTCCTTTCCAGGCCATGCCCCTCAGCTTTGGAACTTCCTGCTTCTCAGCCTAGCCTACTCTGTGGTGTCTTTTCAAGCTTAGGTTGGTAATCTTGAGAAACTAGCAAGAGTGTGCTAGACTTTAAAAATGATCCGACTGAAAAGCCCAGCCCAGTGTTGCCAACTCTTTTCCAATGAAAGTAGCTAGCAGCACAAGCTCCAAAAGTCCATAAATCTAGCCAGAAAGTCGCCAAGTCAGCAACACTGAGAGTCCGTCGCTTCAGGCTTCCCTCCAAAGCCACTCCCCCAGAATTATCATTATGAATGTAAGGAATGAACATGGCTATTGTTAGCAGCTTGTGGAAGACTCTGGTGATGAGCGATGAGAACATGGCAGAGTGAGCGCCACTAGTGCAGCCAGAAAAAAAGCTGTGGGTGTTCATCAAAGAAAACTGGGTGTGCCGGACGATCCAGCTCGGACTGGGACTGAAATTCAGTCTGGGACTTTGAGACGGAGAGACACCGGAAAACTTTTTGGAAGTTTTAACACTAATACGGCCACCCCAGCTGCCACATCAGTATACTGTATATATACTGTACATATTAGGGCTGTCAAAGTTAACGCAATAATAACACGAGGGAAAACTGACATGACCATTTCCAAAGGGGTGCCTTGACCCTTGACCTCAAGATATGTGAATGAAAATGGGTTCTATGGGTACCCACGAGTCTCCCCTTTACAGACAATGACATTCTTTGTCATTGTTTTGTGTTGTTAATTCATATACAATAATAAATATATATATATAAGTATATTTGTCCACTCTCATGTTGATAAGAGTATTAAATATTTGACAAATCTCCCTTTTAAAGTACATTGACGAACAGATAAAAAATGTGTGCCATTAATTTGCAATTAATTTGGCAGCTTTCTGTGCAGCCTGTCCTGGTCCCTGTCACACAAAATGACAACCGATGAGGTTTTTTTTCCGGCTAAATATGTGTGTTTTTTAACTTCCACTAGTAGAAATATAGATAACGACTGCAGATGGATAGTGGCGGGTTGTTTTGTTTAGTAATAGTAACTCGTTTTAGTAAGGATGTACCTAAAACTTCATTCTGCATCTGATTTTTGGACTTATTACAGTCCTGTGAAAGCCACAGTTACCGGATTGTTTCATTTAATTTATTGATTGCTGTGGGATAAAATGAGAATTAAGGATTACCAACCCTAGCTTTAAATCAATTCTTAAAACTGACTTTTATCGGAGAGCCTTTTAAATCACAAATATTTTTATTTTTTTAGTTTTACTCGTGTTATACTGTACTGGTAAATTCCTTTTGTTTTACTGTTAAGCACTTTGCAACTCTGTTTAGAAAAGGTTTATACTCTCCTCTCGTTTAGAATTGCTTCACTTCCTGCCTTTGTGTGTTTTCCCGCCAGTTTTGATTGTCTGCCCCGTCCTGATTAGTTTCACCTGTCCCTCGTTAGCCCTGCACTCACCTGACCTGCTCACCTGTTCACACTTCCCTCATTAGTCAGTCACTACATAGACCAGTCCAGTTCCTCTGTTCTTGTTGGTTTGTCTTCATTTCTGGTTGGAGTTCTGTTAACCTGTTTGTCTGGTGCTGTTTAGACTCCAGGGGTGCATCCCAACTCCCTTAAATTGCATCCATGTTTCCCTCACTTGCGTCACCACGTGAGGAGATAGGAAACAAGGAAATATGTTTCAGAGAAATGCGTCGAAGCGTCACATGAAGCCTCGTCCATTTCTGATGATGGTGGCACAGCTGGATCTGCTGGCACATGGGAGGTGTTTGCCATCAGGGCTTTCTGCAAGAAAGGGTTTATTTAATGCAAACCATGATTTTCTTTCAAACTCTAATCAAGTTGGTTTGTTTCCTAAACCTGAGATTTCTGTCAGAAAGGAAGCTAATTTCTCCCCATTATGTCCAAACAATAGCCCCCACCACCTACCAACTATGTTTAGACACATTTACATAATTTATTGCAGATCGAAAGTCTATAAATGAAGAGTTAATTTGCAAAATCAGATAAGCCATTATTAACTTCCTAGGGCCCTGAGTATATGTCTTCTAATACAAGGTATATTTGAATAATCTAGGTATCATGATAAAGGTGGGAATTCTGCAGAGGTGTTAGCCATCAGTATATTACTACTGGGCTAGCGTAAATGAAGAAGGAACACAGTATAAATTAAAGGTGCTAAACTCAATATTCAGAGCATTAATATAACCGCTAACAACTATTGTCTTTGTAAAGATATAGAGGAGTAATGTCTACCTGAGCAGAGAATGAAGTCTCCCTCCCTCTGTGTGTGTTGTAATCAGAACTTCTCTGTGCTTTGTTGACATAGCCGGGTCGGCCGTGTGTGTCTTTTAGTGCATGTGAGCATGCCCCACTGGCTAGCTCTCATATGGCGGTTACAGCTGATAACACCGTCCCGACTGACAGCTTCATCGCGGAAATTTAGCACTTAGGGCTGTCCAGAATACCATTTTTAGAGCTTTGAAGCTTCAGTGAGTACTTTCAAAGGTACCTTCTTCTCAATTGAACTTTGTGAGTTACAGCTGGTAGATTGTCAGTACACTTATACCTAAATTCAGCGTTTGAAACTTTAATTATGCTAGGTGCAGTTCCTGAGGCCTGTACTATGAAGCAGGATTTGGGGTTAGCGAGGTAACTTCAGTGTTAACCCTTCAGGGTTTTCCATCCTACGAAGGTGGATCACTTCTTACCGGGGTACATCACCATGGTAACTAATGCTGAACAGCTAACCTGCTCCGGAGCAGGTTATGTTCCAGATAAGAGATCAACTCGTATAAAAGCACCGCCTACTGACCAATCAAAGCTGAGTGCGCGGATCGTATGATAATATTACACAAATACGAACAAGTTACAGTCATAATTCAGGCTAAAAACAACACAGTTTAAACTGACAAATACAGGAAGGACAGCTGGATTTATGCTGTGGGTGTTTACCGCTTTGAATTATGTTTTTATATTTATTTTTTTTACTTCCTCTTGAGTCTGTTTCACACCGCCGGAGATGGGGACGCAGCTGAAAGAAGGTTGACATAGTCATACACGCCATGTTCTTGTTAAAGGGCATAATGAAGTGTAATCCATCCATCCATTACATATCTAAAAGCTATTTATATCTAGACGACTATATCTGACTTGTGAGTGTTCCGTTAAATTAATAAGTCTGTTAATTTACGCATTCACACATCGGGAGTTTTTTTTCTTTTGCCAGCTGTCCTTCCTGCATTTGGCAGCTTCAACTGTGTTACTTTTAGTCTAGATTAAGTGTTTAACTTCTTCATATTTGTCTAGTATAGTTATTATACAGTACAGACTTCTGATCTCGCTGGATGAGTGAAGCTACTGTTTTGTGTTGACTGAACATTTTTGGATCCCTTTTGAAAGATCAATGATCTCTGCTACCCGCAGAAGGAAGAAACAGACCCCGTTCTTCAAGAAAGAACGACGACCCCCATTTTTTTAGACTCTTTTGAGTCGACTCTGGTCCTCGCCCTCACCTCCAACCTCCGTGGAGTCACACTATTTTGTCACTAGGTCTTTGTCACTTGAACATTAAAATGTGTCATTATGGAGTGAAATTTGCTGAGAGGATTGATGCTGTTGTTTTTCTTTGGACAGCTTTCATGACACACGTTGATGCAGATGACTGGCACAGTGAGAGAGAAAGTACATGAGAAAATAACCAAACTTAAACCCGGCCCAGGCCTGCAGCTTTAGGCAACAAAACTCCCCTAACCTGATTGTTTATTGGGGTCTAGTTGCATCATTCTAGCATGGGCTAATATCTCTGGCATTTGTAATTTCATCATTTTGGTGTAATCAATGCCGGTGGTGAGGGTGTGTCCGTCGGGAAAAGAAGGTTCTGTTGTGTTTATTTATAGCCTCAGAGGCCTGGGCACCGATTGGTAGAGAGTACTTAAGGCTAAATACTCTCTGAGTTTTTGTCTTAAAAATTCAAACCTTCATCACTGATGTAGAAAAGAACAGAGCAGAAGAAAATGGAGGCTTGTCGATGCCGCTGAAGTTTTTATTGATGTATATGAATGCTGCAAATAAGGGTTGATCTTAATATTGCTATTCAGTTTATTTTCCCTCTTTTGTTATGCATTCTATGTATTCTAAATCATCTCATTTTTATTTTTTTTTATCTTATTTGTATGTTGTGTGTTTTATTTTCCATCTTATTTTCCATTAATTGTGGCATTCTATGTTTTTATGTTAATTCAATATTCATTTTCCTTTATTGTAAAGCAATTTGTGCAGCATTTCTTGCATGAAAAGTGCCAAATAAATGTTGTTGTTGTTGTTGTTGTTGTTGTTGTTATTATTATTATTATTATTATTATTATTATTATTATTATTATTATTATTATTGTTATTCAGTTGCTTTTATTTTCCATCTTATGTTATGCATTTTATGTATTCTATTTCATTGTATTTTGTTTAGCTTTTTTTTAATATTATTTCTTTGTTGTGTTTTATTTTTCTATAATTATGGCATTCTATCATTCTATGGCTATTTTTCTTTACTGTAAATCAATTTGTGCTGCATTTATTGTATGAAAAGTTCTATACAAATAAATGTTATTTTTATTATTATTCAGTGGGTTTTATTTTACAGCTTTTGTTATGCATTTTATGTGTTCTATTTCATCTTATTTTTTTACCTTTTTTAATCTTTTTTTATGTTGTGTGTTTTATTGTTTTTCTATATTCTATCGCTATCTACATAATGTTTAATTTCCTTTTATTGTATAGCCATTTGTGCTGCATTTATTGTATAAAAGGTGCTATAATGAAGATTATTATTAATATTATTATTATAACCATGTGTTCAACTGTAATAAAGTGGAGAACAGGAAAAAGCATCAATCGGAAGCTGTTGTTTTTCTCTTGTGAAAGGTGAGAAAGAGTTTTGTTGCAGTTTCTACTGTTTTTACTAAAACTTTGAGTAAGTACGTACAATGTCCCAATACCAAACCCTTGGACTGTAGTGGCCTTCATACTGTATGTTTAAGTACTTTCCTTTATTGAAGCCATAAATGGAGAGACAATGACTCTGAGCTATGACCAACATGAAACAAAGTTTCTTTTGTGTTTTTTTTTTGTTTTTTTTCTTCTTAAGTGCTCCATTTGAATGCATAATAATCCTGAAACCCGAGCAGAATCCACAGAGTGCAGCAAGTGCCCTCTCTTGTTCTCCTGTGCCTTGATGCTTGGTGTCTGTGGGAGTGAACCAGGCTCTCTCAGATCACTAAAGTCTCTATAACTTTGCCCTGACTGTGAACACAATCCTCCTGAGTGCAGCCTTGAAGAGGAAACACACAGCAGCCAGACTTTAGCTCCTATTTTTCAATACCACATCAAAGACAAAGCACTGGCCTTTCAAAGTGTTTAATTTCAAAAGTGAACGCTTTAGTGTAGCTCCTAAATAATATTAAAATAGCTTTTAATGGGCATTGTCATAGTCTGTAAATAGAACAATAACTTGCTCGTTGGCAAAGAGTGCCATCTACATAAAACTTCAGCTGATGATTTAACATGCTGCCGTACCGGGCACACTGCTCAAGTGAGGACAGGTCCTTCCACCATTTGCATTATATCAAGAAAAAGAGTGAACATCACTGCAAAAATTTGACAGATAAGAGTGATTATCTTAATTACAATACATATGCTTGTGGCTTACCGTGATAAGTAAACACCGGATTCACATGGTGCCGTGTGTCGTGCCCTTAGATTCAAAATCTGTGTAGTAAGAAATTAGCTGGCTGGAAACAACTGCTATAAAATACAACCAACATATTAACACAGTTAGTATTCTGTATCATTCTATCTGTTGATGTGTTTGAATATTTCTGCATACTGGGGGTCCCTAAACAATCTTACAATTACATAAATTGAGTATCACTGTAAAGCCATTCCATAGTAGTGAGACCATTTTTTTTTAAACTGTATAATAATGACCTGTGGTGACCTCTAGGATAATCACAGCCTCATGAAACTTTACAACCACAAACTATCAACAAAGAGCATTCAGAGGATGGATGGCTTTTCTAGCTAGATTGACAATAAGGGTGTTTCTGAGCAGTTTCCAGAACAGAAGTGCTCACCATCCAATCGCCGAAAAATGCAATTCTTGCAGAAATCTTCAATTGTCAAAAGTTTTTGATACCAAATCACAGCATGGCTTTTTCTATGGTGTTCCTCAAGGTCTTGGTGTCTTAATGTGGT
>CAKAOH010020178.1:0-41370 GCA_916701665.1 Sebastiscus tertius | reverse complement strand
ATATATATATATATATATGTTAGATTCAAATGCAATTTTTCATGTCCTTCACCTTTTTTTAAACACAATTTTTTAAATTTTCCATATTTTAGGTTAAACTGTGCACTCAAGTGCTCATTTAATACATTATAGGTACAGCTTATTATACATATATAATTTATGACATTTACTTGTTGTTATACTAGTAAATCTCCCTTAACAGCTATTTTGGGGGCAGGAGTCCATTATAGGACGTGCAAAAAATATATATAATATATGGGTTATATTCTTTTTCTAGTAAAGTAAATATGAGGATAGTCAAAATTAAAATTAAATTTTTAATGTCCTTCACCTTTTTTTGAACATAATTTCTTAATTTTCCATATTTTAGGTTAAACTGTGTACTCAAGTGCTCATTTAATACATTATAGGTCATTATAGGTACAGCTTATTTGGACTATATATCCTAATTTATAGGCTACTCACCTGATAGCATCATTTTAAATGATATAATAACATATGAATGGCACATAACTGTTTACAAAACTGATATAATATATGACATTAGCTTGTTGTTATACTAGTAAATCACTGCATGAGTCCATTATCGGACGCCAAAAGTAAAAAAAAAAAAAAAAAGTCAAAAAGGTACGGTGTCCGATAATGGACTCTCTTGAACCTGCGACTTTTACCTTTAGAGGCTGCAACGGTGGACAGGGAGTGCATGTACGGGGTCTCCCAGCGCTCCATCACGGGCTTTCCCATGATCTCCAGATGTGTGTCGGTCTCATTGTAGCCGGCGCTCGCGTCGTGCCAGGAGGCCTTGCAGTCCTCTCCCTTGTTGAATATGGGCTGAGCGGCGGTGCTCATGTTGTTGTGATATGGAGGAGGCAGTGGTGGTGCTGGTGAAAGGTTTAGCAGACTGAGTCTCTGCACAGAAGAGGGTGAAAGCCAGCAGCCGGAGGTTTATATCAGGATCATGAATGCTGACTCTGCAGGAGTTCCACTACAGGTCAAAGGATCACTCACATGGGAGGAGGAGGAGGCTCCAAGATCCTCTGCAGAGAGGATGATTCACTCAGTGGGAAATAACTAGCTCACTTCAACATACAGGGCTACGTCAGGGGTCTGCAACCTTTACTATCAAAAGAGCCATTTTAGGCAAAGAAAAAAAAAATCTGTCTGGAGCAGCAAAACATTTGATCATTGTGATGAAGGTAACACAGTTTATAGTCTAAGTATATAGTATATAAGTCTAATGCAGTGAGGGCCAAAGTGCAAATGTACTACGGAGTATTAGGGTCACCATGAGGGAAAAAACATCTGAGATTTACAGAAAAAAGTCGTAATATTACGAGAATAAAGTCATAACTTAATGAGAAAAAAGAAAATAACATGTAAAGTTACTTCTTTATGATATTATGACTTTATTTTCATAATATTATGACTTTATTCTCTAAATCTCAGATTTGTTTTAATTTCCTCAATGTGGCCCTAATACTCCGTCGTACTGTCGTACCATAGACCTACAACAATGATAAATAAAAATGAAAATATAAACAAAAACAAAACGCATGTGGCTCCGTGGCCGCAGGTTGCAGACCCCTGCACTATGTGAATCCAGTAAACCTATTTGGATATGCACCTTACTATTAAAGCAGCAGTGGGTAGAAATGGAGCAAATATGATTTTTATAAAACAGTCACTATATCCTGACAGTAGTGGCTGAGACAGGTAATCTAAATAAAAAAAAAAAAAAAAAATCATCTTCCCCTGGTGTTCTCGGTTGCTCCTAATGTCATCTGCAAGATTTCACAGACTGGAGGAAAACAACCAGTGAGAGCCGAGCTGGAGCCTGCCGTCTCTGAGCAGCTGTCAATCACTCGCAAACTCTTATCAAACGGTCAAACAAGGCAGCGCTGATCAAATATGAATCAATATTCTGTTACTGTAATGCCTATTTCTCGCCTCAGATGTTTTCAGAGACATCTTGTAGTGTACTGTTTAGCTGTAAAATCAGAAGGTCTGTGACCCAGTAGTATTAAATACTTGACAAATCTCCCTTTAAGGTACATTTTGAAGAGATAATCGTGATTAACTATGGACAATCATGCGATTAATCGCGTTTAATTATTTTAATCAATTGACAGCCCAAATTTGTACTGCAACTGCTGTGAAACAATTTCCCTAATAAGCTGAAAATGACAAAGTATTTCTTTTAAATGAGAAAGCATATTTGTTTATTAACATGAGTGATTGTTCACGAATCAAATGCTCCAGGTTTGTTGTGAATTGAATCACGCGTCATTTACTGTCTTGTAAAATGGTTTTCTTGTTTGGCGTAGACTGAACTAGCAGCAGAGTGAGAGCTCTTTGTTTTTTTCATGCTCTTTGAGCGTGGACAGCTGAAGTCAACCATTTCACTGGCTCTAATTCACACATACATTTGCTCTTATTGCATAACATCATGCAGCTTGATGAACTGGATATATGGCATAAAAAGAGCCTTTATTACACCCCTGGCCTGATTTTGTTGTACGTAGACTAATTAAAAGCTGCTGTATTTATGAGAAACAGTATTGGTATTACTGCCATAAATGTTTTTAACATACTGTTCACTGCAACTTAAAGGGACTGTTTGTAACTTTTTACTGTAACCTGTGTAGCCGGAGCCTCTGCTCCTCTGCCTGCTTGCCTTCACTCACACACCTCGCACGTTCTCGCTGTCTCGCTCCACCTCACGTTCATCCACACTGCAGAAGAGTTAGTAGCTCTGAGAATATCTAGTGAATGTACAGTGGACGTTTGTGCAGAAATAAATGCTGCAGCTCCTCCAGACCAACAGAGGTTTCCCGTGTCTTGTGAAGTGACAGGGCTCCGCAGCGAGAAACGTTATCATCTACGACCGGGTGCCGGTGTCTCCCTGCGGGCGCAGTCGGGGGACGATAACGTTTCTCTTCCTGCTTCAGCCCCGGCACCGACCCGCTTTTCCTGCTTCAGCCTCCGAGGCTGGCTGACAGCTGTTTGACTGCCTCTCTTTCTCCTACAAAAATATATTATCCAGTTCTACAACTAAATGCGAGTGCTCTTATGAAAAGGAAAATGTATTAGTTATCTGTATTTGGGTGATGGTGTGTAAATATTATAGGTTCCTGCAGGGATACTAGCCCCAATGGCTTTGGCTGTGTAACAAATTTGACTATAAATTTACAACTGATACCACAGACACCGCTGATCTGTACTAGAAGTGTATTACAGGAGTATAATGGTCATAACAGGATATGCTATAAAATGATATTGAGCAAGTTAACGCTGAGACCTTATAGCTCCATGTAGGAATATTAAAAAAATACTAGATGGCTGTGTTGTATGACTCACTGCTCAATGAGACGGGACGACGGTAAAAAAATGGATCATCTGATCAACTTCACAGCCCTTCTGCCCTTAGCTACCCATCATCCACTTCAGTCCCATTAGGTGAAGCTGAGTGGGACCGGCTCTTCAGTGAGGGTCCTCATCAAATCGCAGGTTTTCATCGACCTACCGCTCTTACACGAGGCTCTTCATACGCACTGCCTTTGAATAATACTTATTTCCACAGAAGCTCACATTCATGCAGCAACCACAGCACTCTGACACGGGAAACAATAAACCATTACGCTTTTTTCCTGCAGTTCTCAAATGTTGTCGTGTCACAGACCCCTAAAAGTCCATCAGAGATCTTTTGATGAGATTTAGCTGTCCCACTTTGGCAAAAGTTGGTATTGATTTGCAGAACCACTTGGGCAGACGAGAGTGAAACCTAACTGGGATCATTTCCAGTTAGTTAAAGTACAGTAGGCTGCAAGGTTATATCAGTTATATCAATGCATAGTAGAACTTACAAAACATTAACAAGTCGCTGACCCCTCACCGCTGTAACAGTAGGCAGGGACTGTTAACTGGTCCAAGATCTAAACTAAAACCTAAAAGTGAACATGCCTTTGCTGTTATTTCCTTCTCTACTTTGGATCAGGCTTTCTCTAAGCTACATCACGTCTAAATCACTGCAATATATATATAAATGTATATGTCAAGACCCAAATTGTCCTTGTTATATCTGTTTTATAAATATTATCTGTCCTGTCATGGTTCACCAAAACATAGAAAATGAATGAATACAATTGATAAAAACAAAACAAAACTACATTTCATGTTAAACAGCATCATGAAAACAAACTAAGATTAAAATGAAAATACTTTAAACTTTGCCAGCTAATATCTATTTCATGTTTTATTTACTCCTTGAAGAACTCATTGAAAACTCCTGCAACACCTTCAAAGGCCACTCAGTGACTCTTAAACCTTACATGAGGTTAAACTCTTCTGCTATTTCAATATTAAACTGTATTTCCCAAAATGTTTCTCGGGACCCACTTATTTAAAATGACAAACCATTGCGACATAATTCACAAAAGGCCTCATCTATAATCGTGAGAAGTGCAAATTTGTGCGTAAATTAACATTTCTGACCATATTACCACATCACCTTATGTTGTCTTGAATAGGTAAACAGGCCATGTTGAAGATACGTTTGATTAATCAAATAAATGCATTTAGCTGGAGTTAACAGGCTCTCTTTTTTTTCCTCTCATCAGTAAAACAAACGCTAACCTTTCATATGAGATTGAATTTTATAAGTAGGCTACAATTATCAGAATAATACGAACATTCAGGCTCCCTCGTGTCAAAAAAATGGAAGAAATTCTGCAAATTTATTGTGCGACCCTAATAAAATCTCCTGCGCCTCACCTGTTGGTCTCGGCCCAGTCTTTGGGAATGATTGTTCTAAGACATTATCGTCTTCTTCAGAAGGGCACAAACAACATGCAGTTTATCCTCCTGCCTCTTTGTTAGACTCTCTCACACTTAATGTTTCTCTAGTTACTTTATCATACGACCTATTTCATCACAGGTTTCCTGCTTTGCTCTTTCACATTTCCCCCTCCCAATATAACATGCTGCTGCCCTCAGCATGTCTCCACCGACCTCAAACTAAAAGGTACGTCCAGCTATCAGGAGTCAAAGGGCAGAAAACATCAATCAGATAAAATCCCTCATTTCATTATCAGTCAGTTCAGAGTTCCCTTGTGTTTTTTCAACTCACATGCCGACAGAAGTTGAGTCAAAGAAACAAAAATATGAAGCACATCTCCCAGAACATAATATAAAGTAACTTTGATTATCGTTAAAAAATTAATTCTTAAATGTAATAATAACTTTGTGAGAAGTTACTGAAAATTCTGGTGAAGAATTAACTTGTGTAAATCTTTGATAAGGAAAAATATCTTTGCAGTATCAGCATGTTGTCATTTTAGATAACAAGTTGTTCAGTTTTGTGTATTGTAATACTGTATTTTTACCTGCTAAATGAGGTCTAATGTAAAACGGAGTATTAAGGCCACATTGAGAGGAAAACAAATATGAGATTTCAAGAATAAAGTCGTAATTTCATGAGAATAAAGTCATACTGATTTCAAGAAAACAAAGTCGTAATATTCCGAGAATAAATGTATAACTTTACGAGAAAAAAAGTAATTTCCTCCACAGTTTCCCCATCAGGTCCGTGTGGTTCTTTGGAATAAACGCAGTTTCTTGCACAGTCTTTTCAAGGTCATGGTACTGATGATTATGTGGTGCTGATGTGCCGAAAGATTAAGTATTTTATTTGTGAAACCTATACTAAAGTATAACTTCACAAGATGCTCCACGTTCCTCATTTTCACACAGGCGGCACGCTGCTCAATTTCCCCTCTAAAATAACACGTAAAGTTACTTTATAATATTATGACTTATTACCTCCTTGGCTTATGGAGGTTATGTTTTCACCAGCGTTGGTTTGTTTGTTTGTTTGTTTGTCTGTCTGTTAGCAGGATTACTCCAAAAGTTTGATGATGGATTTGAATGAAATATTTTGGAGGGGTGGTGTGTAGCACAATGAACAATCCATTAGATTTTGGTGGCAATCCGGATCATGATCCGGATTCAGGAACCACAGGGTCAAACACATGCGCAGTGTGACTGATGACGCACAGACGATGCATGACCCCACCTTCTTCCTTCTTCGAGCAGAGAGATACGTGTGTGGATGTGTGTGCGGGAGCTGCTGGCCATCCGCGGTGAGAAAGAAAAAAGCGCTAGATGACAGGATGACAGACAACGTAGTGTAACGTTATACAGACATAACAAGGCTGCTGAATGAGAGAGGCATCCGCCGATACGTTACACAGAAACACACCGTGTGAATAACAAGCCGACCACCTCATGGTACCACCAGCTGGGAGCTGTGATCTGTTTTTAAAATCAGGCACCTTGGCGGAGGTCTGCGCTCTCCGAGTGCCATTCTAGTTCTCATAATATTACGACTTTTTTCTCGTAAACTTCTGACTTTATTCTCGAAATCTCAGATTTATTTTTTTTTCCTCAATGTGGCCCTAATACTCCGTCGTACTAATGTCAGCAAAATATGGTAACTTTTTTGTCATCATATTATTTATGGATTACGTTTAACTGTCCATCAGGTTTATGATAATTTTTTTTGGACTTAAAAACAAATTACACATTTATTTCATATCATATTTTATGAAAAATATGCTTTTCCAACTGAAACAGGTCATGGACACCTGGTGGTAGTTACTATTAAGATGTGAGATGGTTTTTAATCTGATAAACAGGCTTTGATGAGTTCAGAAAATCCACCAAATTTATGACAATGGACACAATCTGCTTTGGCTTATTTATGGTTGACTTTAAATGTGACAATACAAATTATTTGGGACATCCTCAATTTGTAGCGATGACATGTTGCACCAATGTTCGTCTTTTTGTGATACGACCGGATACATAGACCGTTAATGCAAATCCTCCTTTCAACTGCAGTTAGCTAATAATCAGAGGTACTAAAGCATTTGAATCAGTCAACTATTGTATCCCAACATGAGGTCATGAGGTTTAGTGCGAAGAACAATCCAAACAAGTTGTCAGTCACAGATAAGCAGTTTAAACCCTCTGGCTTTTATTCCTCTTGAAGGAAATCCCACCCATTATACTCCAAACATGTTAAAACAAACACTCAGAATCATTTGCATATTCCCTTTGAATACCAGATATACCACTGCTCCCCTGCCAAATGAGCAGTTTGAGAGGATTACAGGATGTTATACTATGTGCTGCAGTAGTGAAGAAGGAATACATCAGTAGTTGGTCAGATTTCAGTTTTCCATAGCTGAGCTAGACTGGGATTGTTTGTTGGTCAAGGTATAAGCCATGATTATTATACACTGCTGTGTAGATCACGTGGACTGTGGAAGGTACAATTTTTTTTTTTGATATTGAAGACATTACATTGCTCTGTCAAATTAATGAGTAAATGGGGAGTTTATTTCCAAATTGCAATATATCCACTACGGGAAATAGCCTATAATGTAAGATCTATCAAACGCTGAGTGTGTAGGAGCCAAATACTTTATTTCTGAATATGGTGAATTCTATTTGTGTTGCCTCATTAGATATTCAGATTATTAAATTATTTGTGCTTTAGTAAGTAGTAAAGGAGTTTATCATTATATTTAACTCTAAGAAATCCAATATGGAGCTTTGCTTGGGGTTACTCCCCTTTACTATATTAGGGCACGGAGCCAGAGCTCTTAAGGGCTCCATGTAGGGAGAGCGGTAACATACAGTCTTTGACCGCACTCAATTGTCAGTAAATCAGTTTATTTACAGAACCTTGTTTTATGTTTGTTTCTATTTATAAGTAAGCTATTGGGGCTGTTGTAAAAATATAGACTTTGCTTTCATATTAAATATTGTCCACCGAAAACGTGGATCTTTGTAATGTTTGTTTGGACTGCAATCCTTATCTAAGTAAGCATTTTGTAGTATTCACACAGCAAAACAGACTTTTATTACTCCAGCCTCAATTCAACAGTTCATCAATCAATATGTGTTATTTATTTCACAATACAACCACTGCTATGCTTTTAACTGTTGTTTTATTTGTTTTAATCTGTAGATTATTTTGTCACGGTAGATGTATGTTTTTTTTTAACTTTATTGCCATTACTACAAATTAACAGGTAATTAATCATCACCAAACAAAACCGCCTTGAGACTGGGCCTCACCTGACATACATGTACACAAAAACAAAGTAACGCCACATGGATGGAGTGCACACACATCCAGACACGTACATACCTACAAAAACTATACATCAAAGACAATTAAGTACAGGATTCCTGACTAAAGTATTCTGTAACTAACATCCATCTCCTTTTAAAAACAGACAATTTCAGTTGTACCTGGGCAGTCGTGTATTGCATCATGTATACCTGTTTGACTTTTGTAACCATTGAGCAATTGTGGGAGGGTTCGTCTCCATCCAGTTAATAGTGATTATGTTTTTGCAACCATCAATAAGATATGAAGTACATAGCACTGATCTGTGGTAAACAGGCGTTCAGGTGATACTTCCAGTAAGAACAGTAGCGGGTCCAGGGGGATGTCCATTTCCAGGATTTTCTCAATTTTTCTTTGACATTTTTTCCAAAAATGTTTGTATTTTCGGGCAGTCCCAAAATATGTATATGAGTATGAGTAATAATAATAATAATAATAATAATAATAAGTTTATTTGTATAGCACTTTTCAAGCACAAAGCACAAAGTGCTTTCCAAGGCAATTCATATAGCGAACAACAGAATACACTGGAACATAAATAATTAAATAAAAACAATAGGATGGAAAAAATAAAGAAGCAAGCATACACATATTCATACAGTTACATATGCACATATATATACATGAGCACACAAGCATACAAAAGACTGAAATGCATCTGATTGAAAAGCAATTTGGTTGCCGACCATGCCACCGACCATGCCACAGTTTCTCCAGCATAGGTCAGTAGAGTTGTTTTTTAAAACACATGCTACCAGCGGGGTGCTAAAGATCCTCATCTTCACCTTCCAGTCAAATTCTTTCCATAGCTGACTTCAATCCTTCTGTGTGTATGGTGATTTTTGAGGCTATTAAAAACGATTAAGGATGTGTTCTGTGGATTATCTAGAAGAGTAACTAGGTGAGATGTTGCTGTTGAATTTTTCACCACAATCAAAATGCTATTTACCTCCACTGTATTCAGGTGGTGGATAAATCTCAGAACACTAGTGAGAAATTGATTTGTGTGTGTGTTTGGGTGAACTGACCCTTTAAGTCTGAGAAATGTATACTGACATCTTTTATGGTAGCACCTATGTTCACCCTGTCATACCAAAGTGAAGCAGACCTGTGGCAAACTGCTCCAAGATGGCGACTCGAGTGGCAGCTTCGTGATGCGCTCCGAACACTTGACTTGTTTATGTAACAAGTATATAACTCTATATACTTATTTATAGACATTTTATTTGTATTATTGTATTCTTATTTTATTGTTGGTCATTGTTGTTTCTAGTTGTTATTTCTAATCTGTTAAGTACATTGAGAGAGCTGCGTAAAACCAGAGTCAAATTCCATGTATGTACAGTATATATATATAATACATATAAACCTGATTCTGGTTATGATGGTGGGGACAGATTGTCTAAAACTTGTTGACCCATTAATGGTGGCAAATATATATATTTTACAGGTTCTCATGTTGATGTCTTCCCCCCCAGTGGATGAGGTACCATCGGCTCAGAGTTGGATTTGGGAAATCTGCTGGATTGCTGTGCAGCTCACAACAGGAAGAGGGTGCTGTTTAGTTTTCAAAGCCAATAGAGTTGAGAAATAATATAAGACACTGCTTCCTGCAGTGGTGGAAAAGTACATTTACTCAAGTACTTCGGCACAATTTTGAGGTACTTTTACTTCAGTTTCCATTTTATACTACATTCTTCTTCTACTTCACTACATTTCAGAGGGAAATGTTGTACTTTGTACTCCACTACCTTTATTTGACTGAGGTACTAGTGGCTTTTTACATAAAGAAAACATATAATATATGATGCAGTACTATACTACTAATCTACCCAGTAGTATACAAAATATCTAAGATTGGCTTCACATTGACGAGCTACAACATTAAAATGCTATTATGTATTTGCCAGTGATGAAAACAGAATACATACTCCATAATAATATAATAATAATAATAATAATAATAATAATAATAATAATACATTGGACTTATATAGCACCTTTCAGAAACCCAAAGACGCTTTACAAATGGGGCACACAAAATCATACTAATAAATCAAACAGAGGAAAAACTATAACTAAGTAATTCAAATTAAAATAAGACTTTGAAAGGAGCCATTCTGCATAATGAGTACTTTTACTTTTGATTCTTGAAGTACATTTTCCTGATAATACTTCTGTACTATTACTTAAGTAACATTTTAACAGAATTAAAAACGTTTTAGTGAGTATCTTTAAATAATAGCATCTCTATTTTTACTTAAGTCAAAGATCTGAGTACTTCTTCCACCACTGGCTTTACGGTATTATGACAGTTGTCTCAGCTCAGATTGATGATTTAAGATTGACTATCATGATAGTCTGTCCATATTTTAGTGTTGTAAAGTTGCCTGTAGGTCGAGTGCCCTGCATCTGGATTGAACTGTCACCACACTGTAGCACTTGTCCACATGAGATTGTTAGAAAATATGACCCACTGATTAGAAAACATTGTATTTGTGTCACATGTGACACGTTTGAGTGGCTCACTACCAGACGACATAAAGAGTTGCAGCTCTATCAGCAGTGGCTTTAAAGCCAAATTGAAACGTGTACTGAAACTCAACTCTGAACACCGACTCTGCATTTTATTGTTTTTGCTTTGTACGTAAATTCTGCAGATTAACTTTAAGATAACTCTGGCATAATACATGAAATGTTAACGTTAATGCTTATAGTCCCTTGCAAATTAAATAAATAGACATACGCATAACCAGAGTTTAAAACACACACAAACAGTGAATAGTTACTAACAAGGACATGAGGTAATCACACCATCATGACATTGTCTTCTCCTCCTCCTGCTCTATTTAGACTCGTTATTAACAACAGAGACGATCTCCTCTGAGAAACATGATCAAGCTGTTTCCCCCACATACAATTAAAAAAAACCCTGTGTTGATGGACTCCAGTCCCAGTGGAGAGAGTCTGTTATAAATCTTGACACACTGATGTGTGACCTCATTTTGTCCTCCAAAAAAGACATTAAAGAGATAAGGAGAAACAAGAACACTGAATGATAGGAAGAATCTCATTTATAGTACCCACTGGGAGCTCTTTCAAGCTTGGGGAATACTCCAAATGGATACCTGTGTATTTCTATTTTCATTGTTAATTAGTTAGACAATTAATGCATGAAATAAGCTATTTGACTTTGCATATGACCGGACAGACGGCATCTGTGTGAACGTGATGGTCTAGTTTTCACAAATAAGTAGTACACAAGGTATTTTTATATTAATATATCTTCTCAAAGATCTTTCAAGTAAAGGAAGCCAACTGTAGATTATCTTTAGGGCTGTCAGAGTTAACGCGATAATAGCGCATTAACGCAAAATGTTTTAAAGCCACTAATTTCTTTAACGCATTAATGCAATCAATCTTTTTGAGGCTGTAGTAGACTCAGTTTTAAAGCTAGAGTGAAGAGCTAGAAAATCTACTGGTACAAACCACGTCTACTAGCTTGTCGCGAAGCAGGTTAAATAATGCTCTAAACTTGTGCTAAATATTGGCGAGGGAAAACTGTCATGGCCGTTTTCAAAGGGGTCCCTTGACCTCTGACCTCCAGATAGGTGAATAAAAATGGGTTCTATGAGTAAACAGAAGTCTCCCCTTTACAGACATGCCCACTTTATGATAATCACATGCAGTTTGGGGCAAGTCATAGTCAAGTCAGCACGCTGACACACTGACAGCTGTTGTTGCCTGTTGGGCTGCAGTTTGCCATGTTATGATTTGAGCATATTTTCTATGCTAAATGCAGTACCTGTGAGGGTTTCTGGACAAGATTTATCATTGTTTTGTGTTGTTAATTGATTTCCAATAATAAATATATACATACATTTGCAATAAGCAGCATATTTGCCCACTCCCATGTTGATAAGAGTATTAAATACTTGACAAATCTCCCTTTAAGGTACATTTTGAACAGATACAAAATATGTGATTAATTCGTGATTGATCACGATTAATCACGGACAATCATATAATTTATCACAATTACATATTTTAATTGATTTACAGCCCTAATTATCTTCCAAAATTTCTGACATATGAGTGTATGAGAAATGCCCCACTTCTTAGCACCAGTAGAGGCTGATATGAATGGTTTCTCCCATCTGGCAGAACATTTCTTCACTAAATCTGACTTGAATGCAGGTATTGTTGAACCTTCAGGAAGTGTCGAGGCATAAATTCAATAAAACATCTATGATAGGATGTTAAACTATTCAAAAACTGAAATGTGTAGCAGAGGGCTGTTCTATAAAACACGCAGTCTGTTTTTCTAACACAATGTGAGTTTCCCTCTAAAGTAAAACACAGTTTTACCCTGAAAACAAATGTTTCTGTGCACATTTTAAAACATAAAAAGCTTGAATGTGTCGATATGGTTCAGTCCTGCATGTGTTTTAAGGATATTTTGTTGATTTGTGACTAAAACTTTAATGATCCTCATGGAAAAACGGCTTCATTGCAGAAGCAAATAATAACTGCAACTCAAAAGAAAAAGAGAATATTAATAAACATAGTAAGTTTTGTAAGTGTATATGATTATTCACTACCACAAATGGCAATATATAATGTATTTCCAGTGGTGTAAAAGATAATTTACTAAAATAAAAATACCACACTATAAAAATACTCCATTACAAGTAAAAGTCCTGCATTCAAAAAAGTACTGGCAAACACAATAAAGTATAAAACGTAAAATCACTCATCATGCAAACCCTGTCAGTATTATTGTATTGCTGGATCATTGTCATTGATGCATTAACATATAAGTAGGGCTTTGATGGCGTAGTTGGTCGAGGTGGATCTAATTTGAACTGCTTTCTATAGTTTAATAGCAATATATCATATATTATGAACTGATCTTGTGTTTTATGTGTAAAATCTTAATCTATCAAGTAACTACTGTATATCGGAGAAATAAATGTAGTGGAATAAAAAGTGCAAGATTTTCCTTTGGAATATCATGGAGTGTAAAATTGTATAAAATGAAAATACAAAAATACAAGTACCCCAAACTCAAGTAAAGTAATTTAGTAAATGTACTTAGTTACTTTCTACAACTGTTATGTGGCTCATTTTTAATTGGTAAATACCAGTTAATGCCAGAGTTAATTGGGTGTTGTTGGTAATGTAGAAATGTGACAGTAAGTGAAAATGTAATTGTGAAGGTGTTTCTTCATAGTGTTTCATTGCTTACTGTGCATCTATGACTTGTTAACACGAGCACACTTTTACACACTTTGTATTGTGCAGAACACTCAGCCCGTCACAAGCTATTTTTAAAAGGAAATTAATGGGCATTTAGCCTGAAAGGTGTTATTTAATCACACCACATTATGTGTCACCTCTGTCACTTGTATTTGCATTTCATGATGTAAATGTCACCCTTTAATGCTTGTCACTTTACTTGTGTAGTGTTGTATTAACTCAGCCACAGAGTGGGTGTCATGTGATCATCTCGGATCAGCAACTAATACAGTCCAATAAAAACTTCCATATTTATTTACCAGGTTTTTACTTGTAAAAGCAATTTTCCTGATAGGAATACTTTAACCCTCCTATTATCTTTGGGGTCAATTTGACCCCATTCAATGTTTAAAGTCACTAAATAAATGATTGACATCATTTTTTTTTGCTTCATATTTAATGACTTTTCCTAATTTAACAACTGGGTAAACATAAAATTAAAATGATAATATGTTTTCAATGTCCTGTACACATGCTGTACGCATCGGTGTTCTTTGGGGTCAATTTGACCCCAGGCTGTTTTAGCTGTATAAATCATATAAGAAATATCAACATTTTACACACATTTGTTTTGGATGATATTGAGGTCACTATAACATGCAACTATTTAATCTTCAAAAAGCTTTAGGGCCCTAACCTAACACAATCATAACTGTAGTAGTGCCAGAACCACTGATAGTTCACATAACGTGGGGGAGAGGAAACATCATTCTCGCGAGAACTTTGATATTTCCCCACGCTTTAGGGGAAAATATGGTTCCTGTGAAGATATTGATTTTATTTAAAGAGCTATTTAGGTAGTCAACAAACAAACATAAAGTACCTGACACATAAACTTGGGTAACAATTTTAATTATAATCATTTTCTGGAGGTTTAAATTGCTGGGGTCAAATTGACCCCAAGGATAAAAGATGTTAGTAAATTTGAAGGTAACAGGAGGGTTAAGGCTGTCTTCTGTGGATTACAACTAATACAGTCCAATAAAAACTTCCATATTTATTTACCAGGTTTTTACTTGTAAAAGCAATTTTTCCTGATAGGAATACTTTAAAATCCCTCCGGGTGTAAAGCCTTTAGATCCCCCTGTGTGTGTGTGTATAGTTATAAATAGTGTTTTTAGGTGTACTGGCCCTTTAATGCCCCCTGCAGCGTCGTCATTGCGCAGAAGAGTTTGAACCAGAGAGCGGAGTGACCTTCCTCCTGCTCTCAGTCTGACAGAGAGACAGAGACACAGAGAGGCACAGAGAGAGCCAGAGAGAGGGGCAGCACTGAAGAGAGAAGCCGGTCACAGCTCCACAACTCACCACAATATACCACCACAAAATGAACAACAACTTAGTCGGAGATGAAGTCGGGTAAGATCCATTTAACCGAAGACAAACACGCGACACTGTAACCTGCAGAGTAACTTATAACTAGCTATCAACTGACAGCTAACGGCTAGCATGCTAAGCTAAGCTAAGCTAGCCGTAGTCAAGGCGACCACATAAAAGTGAAAGTACTCATCAAAGATCAGCTATTAGTGTTCCTGCTGGCGGGGAAACACACCGTGTCTGTCTGGAGCACTGCCAGTCGGCTTGTCAGGAGGATATGTGAAAGAGTAGTTACTTATCTCAGTGTTGTTTCTCAGTTAGCATCCTAGAGCTAAGCTGTAGCTAGTGGTGTGCCAGCAGAGCGACCGTCTCCTCTTCTCCACTCCGCCGAGGTGAGGACGTTTAGCGGGCAACTGCTGCTGGAGGATGGAGGAGCATCCTCTTCTGCACCAAACCATGCAGCTTTTATCACACCTGCTACATGCATGTGTTGTCTTTCTCTGCATTAGTGAACTCACTAGCTATAGTTTGATATATTGGTGCTTTAAAGTGTGGTTAAACTTCCAGTTTTTGCAGGCAGCATTTTGAGTTCACCGGATCCGCCTGCAGGTAGCCGAGCAGCGGCTCTCTTGTCTCTCCTGTCCGCTCCTCCTGGTGGTGGTGGAGGCTGGAGCTGGTGGTAGACAGGAGGCTGCTGCAGCTCCTGGACTCAGTTTGTCCAGCTGAGTGCTCTGGTTAGCTTGCTAAACTGCTATGGCTCTGGGTAACTTACGTGGCAGGAGGGTTCATAAAAAAGACAGGGCATTGCAGACAGTGTTAGAAGACTAAAGAGACATCCAGGACCAGGATAGGACCTCAACATGAGTCACATTTAAACTGGAGCTGTGTGTGTGTGTGTGTGTAGATATCTCCCCACGCTGCAGCAGCAGCAGCAGCTTTTGGTGGCAGCATTACCTCATGTTGTGTAATATCTGTGTACTTAGCTGTTCAGTCAGCTGTAGTCGTTGTTATGGCTCTCAAACAGTGCTGTCAATCTTCTTTTCTGCCTGTGTTTTCAGTCTTTTTGGATATGCAAAATGTCTGCATTTTTGTTATCATGCTTTTTGTAAAACAGTTTATTATCCTTTACTCTGACTCAAAGCTGTAGCGTTGTTATGGCTCTGAAACAGTGCTGTCAATCTGCCTGTGTTTTCAGTCTTTTTGGATAGGCAAAATGTCTGCATTCTTGTTATCATGCATTTTGTATAACAGTTTATTATCCTTTACTCTGACTCAAAGGTGATGGTCAATGACTGACTTTTTAGGTCATCTTATTTACTCTTTTCAGGAAACTTTTTGTGGGTGGATTGGACTGGAGCACCACACAAGGTGAGTTGTGCTGTTTTAACCTGTGAAGGCTCAGTCAGTGTTGTTAATTAACAAGTCGTTTATGTTGAACACACTGAGGTAGCTGCATGGATTAGTTGTCAGACTGGAGGATCTGGTTAGGAGCTTGTTGGGACTCTTGCTTTGAGTTTGAATCAAATTTGAAAAAATATATAGATTATCAGGTCATATTTAGCTAAGAAATACAGAGTAGAGCTGGGCAATATTATTAAAATACAAATGTTAGTATTTTTACTCCTGCCTTGATGTCAATATATGATATTTTGGTGCTTTCATACAATAAATCAAATAAGGGTGTGTGTGACTGGTGTCTGACAATCAGTCTAGCAGATAGAGATGGTTTTGCTTATTTATTCTTTGATCAGATGTTGCCTTAAATTAATAATTTTGTTCCTATTATGTTTATGCTAATGTCACACTGTTACAGTAACTATTATTCCAGATAATAACAAGTGTATGATGATATTGATGTTCTGTATGACATCGATTGGATAATTTAACTCCACTGATACATATTTCATATTTATGAAATATCAAGTCACGATATTTAGAGATTTTCTAATACCATTTTTTTCCTTCCTGATACTGATTCCGATACCTGAACTTGCGGTATCAGCCTATACTGAGTACCGATCTTATACCAGCCTGATAAAAAATAAAACTTGTACACAAGTACATGAAATGTGTTCCCTCACTGTCTTGTATAGTTTGGGGACGACCGTTTCAGAGATGTTTTTGCGACCTGGAAAACTGTAGCTTGGCTCCAAATGCTCCATTAAGCGTTGAAATCCAATTGTTTTCGACCACCGACGGGTTGATTGTCCAGAACAATGAATTCTACAATTTTGTTGGTTATCTTCGTTGCTTTTGGTCTATCTGGTTTTGGTCATTGTGGAATTTATCTCGTCGTTGGAATGCGGTTTCCAACGTTTGCTGCTGTGATTGTCTTTTTTTGCCCTCCTTTGCCTTGGTGAAGTCGTCACGCTCTTTCATATGATGCCTCTTCAAATATTTTATAAGATTGCTGATGTTGAAATTGGCAACACTAGTGCCACCCCTCGAAACAGAAGCCTTACATACTGTACATATCGCCATTTTACTTTGTTGTAACACAATTCTGATTCTGATTCTGATTTATATTTTCCACTGTGACATTTTCCTCACTCTGACTACCGTACCTTGACACTCTCCACTAGCACCGCACTTTTGTTCTTTGCTATCGTCACTTGACAAACTACCTGCAATCAGTTCTTCCTCGCTGCTCTAAAACAGTAGTTGCCAGTGGCAGCCATGGTACATCCAGGGCGACAGCACAGTGAAGGCTACTGTTTTGGAGCAGTGAAGAATTGATTTCCAGTTAAACAAGTTGATTTTTTTCTGGGTTAATAAATTATGATATCAGATCGGTGCATAGACTGGTGTACTTGCAGATACCGAATTTTGGGCAGTATCAGACGCATTTCCGATACTGGTATCGGTATCGTAACAACTCTAAAGGTATTGATATGTATGATAGTTAGTTGGAACGTTTTACATTGCAATACTGCAGCCCTGCAGAAAATACCACATTGGTGCAGCTGTACAGTTTATTTTTTGCAGTGTATTCATGCAAATATTCCAAGAAGTGTCTTCTGCTGAGTGTTTTAGAGTCTACTTGTGGCCACTGTTCCTCTTTATTAATGCAGATTTCCTGTGTTTGGAATACTGTATGTCATTGGGATTTTGGATATTTTATCCCTTTTCACATTACATAATTACTGAGGATCAGTTGCAAACACTGGTAGTGGAGTCTACATTTATCAGACTACATTGGGTGTGCGTATACATTCCCCTCCCCAGACTTGCCCGGAGCAGGTCTAGTTTGTCTAAAGCCCTTTACCGGCTCATGCTCGGTTGGCCATTGTGTAACTTTGAACAAGGGCTTGCCTGTGTTAACAGCCCTGTTAACATTAAGGTCTGAACCACAGCGCTGCTGCGTAACTCTGAGCTTGTTTCCCCAGCGATGCCCCAGGGCTTCCCAGCAATGAGAAAAGCAATTACGATAACTCTCTCCAAAGTGTCTCCTCATTTGTTCAAACTTGCACGCCTTGCTGCTGTAGGCTTGCGCGGGCGTTACAGTAGTAGGGTGTATATTTGGTTCCATTGAACTTGACGGTGCGTCAGTGCTTTGTTTGCGCTTTAGGAATGTCAACGTGACGTGAATGTGTCTGTGGTTTGTTTTTATGTTGCTCCATTAAAAACAAAGGTAGAATTCCTAATATTCTGCCATAAGACAAAATCTAGATCATTGGATGACTTGTAGTGTATTTCCATGGAGTGGTGCTTGTGTTTTTTTTTTTCCCACACCTGTTACAGTGCAGGTTTTCAAGATATTTTTTAACCTCATTTATCATAATGAAAGCATGAGTTCTATAAATCATGACTACACTTCTTTGTGTTCAGGAGGCAAACTGGGCTGAGTTATATCTCCGATTATAATTCCACATTTGCAGTATTGTTGTATGTTTCTGTGCTTATTTTTATGAAGCACCGCTATTATGTAATTTCTTCCTTTCTCTTCCCAGAGACACTTAGAAACTACTTCTCACAATATGGGGAAGTAGTAGATTGTGTCATCATGAAGGACAAAACTACAAATCAGTCGCGAGGCTTCGGCTTTGTCAAATTCAAAGACCCCAATTGTGTACGGACAGTGCTGGAGACAAAGCCGCATAATCTTGATGGAAGAAATGTGAGTATTTTAAATCAAAGGAGCAGATAGTCAAATCAACCCGAGTAATCTGCCTGCGCTTTGTGTGAGCAATGTGGAAAAACCTCGTACTGTATTTCACCATTCAGAGTAGTTAGAAGTTATTCAAGGAGAAGCACAGTTGTACTTGCCTGCAGGCATCGGTAACGACGATGCACTTTGCACAATTTTTGTCATTTGTTTGCCCAACAAGACTTACCTGTTTAAAGTGAAATTAGATAAAATGTCAGTTGAAGCTGTTGTTAATCATATTCCCTTCTGGATTAATGCTTCCATACAGTCAGCTCACCATGAAGGACATATTACCATCTTTGTTCTGTTGAAGGAGGCGGAGAAGGGCATAACATTTTATTGGCCACATATTCACATTAATGTCAGGGCATGTGTTTCACCATTGCGTGAGGCGAGTCAATATCCTGTAATGGATTCAGTGAAGAAGAACAGTTGAAGGTGCCTTTATTTGGTGCTAATGTCAAACGTTTTCTCTCTCTCTGCTGTCAGATTGACCCGAAGCCATGCACTCCCAGAGGAATGCAACCTGAAAAATCTCGAACCAAGGAGGGCTGGGTAAGAGCAATCTGATTTCTACTGGGAAGGCTAGTGTGTTTCTGCTGGAATAAGACTCAGGCCGTCAGTCTCTCCGTCCCCTCCTCCTGAGGTCGGACTCTTTTCAAGGAGACCTTGAGCCTCATTTGTAAAAACAGTCTGACTTTGACCTACATTTCGTTTCTTCAAAGAGTGCAATAAAAATACCTTTGAGAATGCTAGAAATTAGTTTGGGGTTTTGATAAATCACAGAAGCATTAAAGAATCTGACTTGCATTGACCTCTATTTGTGATCAGGGGACTGCAACAATATCAGCAGTTATTTGGTACAGCTTACGTTGGCCTGGGATTGACACATGATAAGGTCACATTTTCTCAGATGTAACAAAAATGACTCATGAAGAGGTCATAGGCCTGCATCACCGTGCTAAATGTTGGAATTACAACACTTTTGCATTACCTTTTTTGTTTTCTTTATTTTGACAAATGAGAGGAGTTTTCTTGGCTGAAATATGTTGTTCTTATCTCTCGTTGAATAAAACTGATAAAACACCAGTAGAACTAGGGAAGAGTGGGATTGTGTGATACAGAAAATTGCTTTCAGCAGTGAATTTTTTTGAAAGGCAGAAATCTCTGCAGCAACTTGGGTAATTTGTGGGTCGATCAACAAGCCACTGCAGATCTATTATCGTCATATTGTCCCTTTGGGCAGCGATGGTTTTAGTTATTGTATCTTTGCCGTAAATAAACCACTTTCATATGTCACATATTTGGCTGTAAGCATAAATTGTAAGTCAGAAGCTTTTATAAATGAGGCTCTTTGCTGGAACTCCTTTCACTGATTTTAAGTAGCTGCTACTGAATGTTTTACTAACAAAGCAGAAGATGTAATTGTTAAAAACCATTGTTGTAAGCAGCCTCTAGCCTTTGCAGCATGAGTGCAGTGCACAGCAATGGTGAAATGCTTAGTGGTTGAGAGTAAGTGGGGGGAGCTGTGCTCTCTGGTCTGTGGAGACTAGTGTTTGCATTGACATGACATGTTAAGAATTATACCCCAGGGCAAGAGGAGAACCTAATTTCTTCTGCACTGTTTGAATAGATGATGGCTAACTGGCTCCTTCCCAGAGTGATCCTTTAACAGACATTGAAATTTTCTTTCAGAAGGGCAGCAAAGCCGATAGCAATAAATCAAAGAAGATATTTGTAGGTGGAATCCCCCATAACTGCGGCGAGCCTGAACTCAGGGACTATTTCAATAGATTCGGAGTGGTGAGTATTGCCAAGTGCATGATGCAGTTCATATCGTCATTTAGACTGCTTGAATGGATGTGACATTGAACAGGGTCAATACTACAGTATAAAGAAATTTAAATTTAGAGGGATGGGTGAGGACAATTAATTATTGGTTCAAATTGAGGCAGAATATTTAATTGGAGTAAGATCGGACCCTGCTTGGTTTTCTAAATGGAGCCACTGTTTCCCTTTTGTCCCATTCAAGGTCACAGAGGTGGTAATGATCTATGATGCGGAGAAGCAGAGGCCCCGAGGTAAAAGCTGATCCCGTTTTTTCTCTCCCCTCTCCATACCTAACCATCTTAAATCTCATGACAAACTATTCTGGCCCAAAGAGAAAAAAGCCCATTCTACCCCAGATATTCAATTCAATTTAAACGCTGTAAGCCACAACATGAATTTTATTTTGTATGGTGAAGACGCACAATTAAACACAAAAGCATGTTGGATAAAAACCTTGTACAAAGTCACCACAGGGCACAATCAAATGGAAAATCTGACTTGACATTTCTAGAGGTGGAATGAAAAGCTTAGTGTAATGCGAAATACACTGCTTACCTTCAGTTTATGTGATGGGTATATATTTGTGCAATGTTACGTGTAACCTGTCCACATAACACGATAGTAGATGGCACCTTTATAACCCAGTCTCAGCCTTTGTCACATGCTCAAATTGTTTCAGAAATGGCAGGCTCTGATTTGGACTGATGCAGTGTCCTTCATGACCTTGTGTGACAACATGAGTCTGTTCCATGGACACATTTCTACTCTGTTAAATAGGCAAAGCAAGGAGAGAAGTTACATTAATAACCTTTAGTCAAGAATATTGGTTAAATAAATAGACCGGTTTCAACCTCACAGGCTCTTCGTCAGGGCGTAAATAATAATAGTAATAGTAAAAATGGCCGTCTTCATGAGCACCGTAAGGTTCCCTGGACTTGTGAAGCTGAGTATTCTTGTTGGGCTGATTATGATTACTGCTTCAAAATTCATGAGACCAGCTATTTGTGCACAGAGGTTTTGAAACCTCAGAGGAAGAGTTGTCTGATTCAAACCGCTCAGTGATACATTGAGATTTGTCTGAAGATGCATGAAGAATTTCTAGGTTTAAATCCTCCAGCATCTGATGTGTTAAAGGATAGGTTCAGGTGCCTCAAATAAATGAAGGAGGGCTACTAACAGTTATTTTTATTTCAATTATTGATTAATCTGACAGTTATTTTTTTTTGTTGATCGATTTAATTGTTTGATCTTCAAAATGTTAGAAAATGGTAAAAAAAGAAACGTGTCACAATTTCCACAAAGCCTTAAATTGCTTGTTTGCTTAAAGAAATATTTTAAACAATTAATCGATTAGCAAAATTCGATTGACTAATAGCTAGTTCACACTACACGACTTTAGCTCGGATTTTCCGGTCCCCGAGAGTTTTTGGAGCTCCCTGACAAAAGCCCCAGATTAGAAGCAAATTGGCGTCAGCGCTCGAGTGTCATGAGCTGCTCAAAGACGCTCGCCGATGCCTCACAGACAAATTCCAAATATCTATCAATCGTTGCTCCAAATCTTTTATTCCTTCTGCTATCAAGTTATTAAACTCAGACGGTAGTCATTTCACGTGAGATTTTTAATGACAGTTCCCTTACATGATAAATCATGTAACAATGTCTATTTATTATCTATTTGTTTTCTCTTTTTATCTATTTATTGCTATTTATTATATTTTATTAACTTATCTGTTGTCCTTTACCGACCTCTGTTTGTCAGTATTACTGATTTGTCCTTGACATAACATTTTGGATGTTGTGTGTGTGTTTGTGATCTCTCTGGCCACACAATGAGAGCGCAAGATACAGGTTGAGGGGAAACCTGGGGGGGACTTACTGTATGTGTTGCATTTGCAACACGGAGCAAAGTTGTTGTTGCACCTAGAGGAATAAATAGTAAAAAAGAGTGTGGAAACAGGTTATGTTTTAAACAAATGTGCTAAAAACAACATCAGCAATGTGTCTCGTGTATGGTGTCACCTCATGTACCGTGTATTTCTCAAGTATATTTTTGTGACAAAACGTGGTTTAGAGTTCGGGGATTCCTCCTGGTGAGAGATCTTGTAGTGTGTGAGCCCCTGTCAGTCATGTGGTGTGAAAACCACAATGACTAAAGATAAAGACTCCCAATTACACAACAGCAAGTGGTGTAGTGTGAACAGTACTGCTATCTGACCACTTTGAAAGTCGTGTAGTGTGAATTTAGCTTAACTGATCGATCTCTAAAAATGAAGTTTGAGAAAAAGAAAGTTTTAAGCTATTAAAACTAATAAAGATAAAAAGAAGAAGTCCATTTTAGAAGTAGTGATATCAGTTTGTACCCACAGTAGCCTCAATAAAGCTGAATAAAATATACAATACAGCTACAAGATGTATCATATTTAAGGAGTGCAACCCCTGAAATACTAGAAATGATCTCCTCTAAAACGTATTAAATGCAAAAAGTTCATTCCTCTAACTGGAAGGAAGTTAAAAGCATGAAATATCATAACAAAGTTAGTCTAGTTAGTTAGTTAGTCAGTCTATTTTAAATTGTGTGATCTAGTTAGTATTGATGTCATATTGTAACAGCAAAATAATTCAGTGCTTTAATTGACAATTGTCTTTATGAACCTGTGATAATGCTGAAAGGTCAATTAACTGAACTATAAACTATACAAAGACGGTGTGGAAAGGAAATCGGTAACTGAAGGAGAGAAGGCAGGTTGCAGGAAAGTAGGTGCTCCAAAAAACCCAGTACTTTATCACAACATGCGACTGGCATATTGAGAACAGTTTGAGTATCTAAAGGGGGCTTGTCCTTCAAAGAGAAAAGCTGAAGGTGAATATTACATTGTTATCACCAGAACAATGGAACCATTTCAAAAGGTTTTACTTCACTATTTCAAAAGTCTCTCTAACCTATTTCCTGATAGTAGAAATGACAGACCTTTAAAACCTCAGAAGAGTTTGTCCATTAAATCATGAATGTATCATGAGTTTATGACATGTGCCGACACTGTTAGCATGGATGGCCTCACTGGGAATCAGACCCTGAGCCACCGGCAGTGTTGGTGTCAGACCCTGCCCGCTGACTTCCAGTCACAGCTGTTTCATCTGTGTTTGTCCTACATAGCAATGATGCAGCGGCCACTGACCCACAACATGTATTACTGCTCTCCCCTCAAAACCCCCATTCATTCTCTGCTGGGAGAAACCCAGAATAGTTTGTCATTGGAATTTAACATGTATTACACCAGTAACAACCATTACATAATCTTTAATGGTATAAACAGTTTCTTTTTTACTAAAACCATTAGACTTTCAACATTGGAATAAGTTTTCTTTACCTTGATTTAGACATAACTGATACATGTATCTTATCTTAAATGGCGTAGTATGTGTTTTCCCATATGTAGAAAGTTAAGTATTTTTGTAAGTAAGCCCTTTCTATTTTTCTTTCTTCTGTCCCCCTTCTCCTTGTGAATGGTTTGAATGTGATTAACGGTGTCTCTTAAGATTTGTCTTTTCTCCTTTAGGTTACTGTGCATTGACTGGTAGCACAGAGGTACAGGCCAAATGTAGAAGCACCCAAATTCTTTACTTGGTCAAAATGGGGTGTGTACAAAGTTGCATCACATTGTGAAATTGGCTGAAGGATTACCTCTTCTCTGTTACAGAGAGGAAGAGTTTGATGAGAATTTACCTCCAGGTGACTTAAGCGATAGTTTAGCAGCAATTTAAGTTTTCATTCTTAAAATATAGACACCTGATGTTGACTCGCATCCTCTGAATGGTTGTTATTTCTTAAATTTAAGGTGTCTAGTTGGAGAGTGATATAACGTTATCATGGTAAAATATCAGACCAGTATCTAAAAAATTGAGAAGTAAAAAATCAAATTCCTTTGAATCAAATGTTTGGTTAATATCTTACAAGATTAAATACTGTAATCTAACGACCATTTTGATTAATCTACAGATTATTTCCTTTTTTTAAAAGATCATTTTTGGGCATTTTATGCCTTTGTTTGATAGTGATAGTGCAGAGAGTAGGGGAATGACATGCAGCTAAAGGTCCGGTTGAACAGGGGACACGCTGCTCAGGGCATTTGCACCCATGTGGTATGCGCCCCAACCACTTCGCTATCAGGTTGCCCATCTACCGGTTATTTGTAGGCCTCGACCAAAGAAATTCTTTATCAACTAACACTCCTACAATTTTGGCGACTAACTGATTAGTTATACTGATTTAATCGACAGATCTGTAAAACCGAGTTTCTCCACAAAGAATCACACAAAAGCATACCGAGTACCGATCCGACACCAGTGTTTCATTAATAACCTGTATGCCTCACTGCGTGGAAGTGACTGGGAACATTCTTTTATGTGTAAGGCAACATCAGGCTGGACTTAAACACTGCTTTCTCAACTTTGTAAAACAAAATGTAACAAATAAATATACAGATATGTTTTTACTGAATTATTAATTATTGAAATAATAAATCGTGCACCAACAACTTGGTATAAAATCTTCAAAATGAACAGGAATTATTCAAGGTTAAACCCTTTTAATGCAGCAACAAATTGATCAAAACTTAAACATTAATTAAAATTCCTATATATAATGTGTATCGTATATAAACATAGCACTGAATTGAATAGATCTGCCCTATTGTCACAGATACCTGATCCAGCTATTTGAGTCAGTACCGGCCCGATATCTGATGTCCGTATCAGTGCATCTCTTGTAAAAAAAAAAAAAAAAAAAAAAAAAAATCACTTAAACGATTATTTGATTATCAAATTAGTTGTTGCGGCTCTATAAATGCTTCTATCAAAATTATGTCCCAGTTCTACGTCTAGTAGTTTGAGTGATAGTCAGTCCACAGCAAGCTTTATTTTCCTGTCATCAAACATTGTTTAGGAGCACATCGGTTTCGTCAGTAGTTGAAATCTAATTTGAATAACAAGTCTTTAAAATTTCAACCTGAGTGCAACCAAGACATGTCGCTGTAACCAGGATATGTCAAAGACTTTAATGTGACAACTTGTATTTAAATTTAGATTAAGGACGGGTCATTGACAGATGTTATTAATAGCAATAGATCATGAGGCTTGGGAATGCTTGGCATGGTACTAGAGGCCTCTAAAATCTCAGTTTGTCTCGTAGGACCTTTAATTGGATTCAGGTTAGCTCCCCAAGTAGAGATGTGCACACAACCCAATTCTGCCATCGCGGAAAGTTAATAAAATTGAAAGTAGATCACTGCAGCGCAGCGCGGCCCGCTAACGCTCTGGAAAGTTCTGTTTCAGATAGTCGGATGACGTTACTTAGCTGAAATGTCGGACCATAAAGTTCTCACTCTTGTTGATGAACTTTGTATATCCCCCATGGAAACTCTTGATCAAAATCAGCAACTCGTCACTTTGGGAAACCAGTTGTGGCCTATATCTTTGTGTTACCGTTGTGAGCAATACTTTAATTGTCCATTTTAGGCTTATCCTGGCTGACTCAAAAGTAAAATACTGAATTTGGGAAAGCTTGGAGAAAGCTTTAGGCATTCTACAGTTTGTGTTTCTCCATATTTTTGTGATGCATTAACAATGGCTGCTGCGAGTGTGTGCTCCACAGCAATATACCAAGGGACAGATCAAGGTGGGGTTTGGATGAAACAGCATGAAGTAACAAAATGGTCCAATTGGCATTTATCAATGTTAAAGGGTGGAAGATTGACTTTTTCTATGTGACGTTTCACATTAAACCAAATGCTGCACTCGTCACTCTTCATGCTTAGCAGTTAAGCAGTCCTGTATTGTTCACAAAATATTTCACTGCACAGTAAAGAGAAGTTTCCTTCAATCCCCCAGGCTTTAGTCTTGGATTTGTGTTGTTCTGCGAGTCTGCGACATCATCCGAACCCCAGGAGCCTCTTGCTCAGTCTTGACGGATCCTCACTCTGCTGAAGCCCAATACTGTTCTTCATCTTGTGTTGTCACAACCCCCCCTGCTACCTTGATTCACTCTTGGTCGTTGGCTAGGTTTTGGATTTATTACTTTCGAGGCCGAACAATCAGTGGACCAGGCTGTCAACATGCATTTTCACGACATCATGGGCAAAAAAGTGTGTAGTTGTAGTTTTATTTTACCCTTAAGATCAAACAGAGGCTTGGGCGACGGAGTGAGAATTACACTATGATGCTGCTCTATTTGTTCATTTTCCAGTGGCTTCCCATTAGTGACTGCAGCATCATATAGCACAAAGTTACTCGTTAACATCTTAAAATGATCAGGCCACTATTTGATTTACTCATCTTATTGTTATTAATAATATTCTTTGCTCTAAACACTCACACTTATTGCTTATTGAGTTATAGTAATGATCCTTTACTAATGCTGTTATATGACAGTTTCTGTAGTCGCCTAAGGCTTTGTTTAAATTGACCACTCCTTTAGGATGTCTTAAGTGCATTAGATTGTACTTAACATGTTAAAGTTACATTATTTTCTGGTTTTTGATATTTGAAATATAACAAAGCAAAAGAAAATTCAAAGCTCACAGAATTTCACTGAATATAAATCACCTAAAGGATTGGTCTAATCAGTTCTGTTTCTTTTGTTTTCTGATATTTTGTTGGCAGGTCACTTACACGTCAACATGTTTTTTTTTCTTTTATTTTCTTTTTGAAAAGTTAAAGAAAAAGCTCAACTCAGTGACCTTAGTTGAAGAATCTCCATACTGTGTCTTTCAGTTCTCTAAATAACAAGTGACAGTTCTCTCTGAAACGCTGCTCAGGATGAGACACGAGTCGCACAATAATATTTGCTTGTTACTTCTCGGTGTTTGTTTTAACTCAGTGGGTGTACCAGATGGATGGGGTTTACTGCTCAAAGACAATTCAGATTGTGTCAGGTAAGCTGTCCATCCGGGAAAAAACTATAAATTCATTATGGTGTTATATTTAAGCGCACCTCGTAACCTTCTGGCAGGGCTTGTGTTGTTCTATTGCATGTGGCAAACACCACCCACCTGGCACCTCAGCTGAGTAAAAACAAACCATTGAAATAAATAAAGTCCTACTGGGTACATATCTGGTTAGGATTGGTCTTGACACTTGGGTTTTAAAGGCACTTTTAAAGCTCTCGTTCATTAACAGTCCCCCTTTTAACCAATAGAGACATTTAGTAATTAGCAGCTTTTAAACCACTCTACAAAGATACCAGAAGAGAGACGGCCTCCTTTCTGCCCTCAGTAATGATTTGTGGGCATAAGAAAAAGATCAAAGTCAAACATAGTGAAGTCAGTCACATCATATCATCGTTTCTGTCCTTGATCTTTACACGGCTGCATAAGTGTAAAATATTTGTAGGTCGGTCTGCGATACTTGACACTCAGAAGACCTATGTGTACGTTCTGAAAACGTTAAATCAGCGTAATTTTTTCACTCTTGATAAGTGCTAATTATTGAGGCGTTTCTGCACTGAATTGTATTTGAGCAGTATATTTTCTTTTTTGGCTGGACCGCAGAGGGCCAGCCCTACAAACGCAAAAATCTGTCACTGAGTGACTGACTGAGTGATGAAGTTGCACGATTGGTCGGCCGAGTGTTGGAGTTTCCTCATTGGCCGTTGCTCTTTCAAAACGAAAAGGCGGGGAACAGTTAACTTGGCCGGGATCACCGGCAATCCCGTGGGTGTTTTAATTAAAAAAGAAAAATCGCTAGAAACATCTGGCAGGCCAAATCCAATCTTATGGCAGGTCCCACTTTGAGCAGCACTGTTCTAAACAAGCTATAAATGAACGCTTGTCTTTTGTGTGCCATGGATTTGGTTGTTTTGGTTTAGACAAGGAAATGTAAAGCTTTCCTGAACCGGAGGTAAGCTGGATTTGTGATATTGAGTAGCAACACACAATGAACTGATTCCCATTTCCTTGGTAAATGATTCAGTCCGACCTGTATGCTCTCCAGTGGTACCCGCCCCCCTTGACTTTGCCCTGGTTTCCAGCAGGAATCAAGGCTCGACTTAATCCATTGTTCTTGACTTAACGTTACCTTACGCTGGGACTTGAGGGAGGTTGGGAGATATGAGTTACAAAATTAGAAATTGGAGCACATCAAACTGTGGAACAAATCCCAGTTCTGCTGTTGGGGACTGTACAGAAGTCGTGGTATCCATCACTCGTCGCTGTGATGCCCACGGGAGAAAGCGCTCAGGTAGCTGCCGGCGGCGGCGAGGCCACTGCCGGAAACATGTGCATGTAATTAGGTCGACAGAGAAGGAAGAGGGGAGGCTGGGGAAGGTGGCAACACCTTAAAGCGGGGAGGAATTTGTGATTCGTTTTCCTCCTGCAAGGTGACCCCAATAACTCAACCCCTCAGTCTATTTCTGGTTGCCCCCCCTTAGTCTCAGCCTGTTTCTTTGCTCTGGTTAACTGCTGGTAGCTTTGCCTAGTTACAGGAAGGACATCTTTTGTTTTGGGGGCAATACATTTACATTTAACTATCACAGCGATGATGGATGAGAACTATACTTAAAAGTCAAATTTAAATAATGTAATGGATGGATAAAGTCAGTTTGCAGAGTGTTAATGAATTTGCAGTGTAAGGCAGCGATTCCCAAATAAGTGTCTTTTATTATCAAAAAGAAATTTAATTCTTATATTTGAGGTTTGAGTTCTATAAAGACAGTGTCCTCCAGCAGCAATTTGACATTATATTGAGGTCAAGGTGTATCAGTCACTTGTACTCAATTGGAAAAAAAAATCTCCCTTTTGACACAGTATGAAGATTCAATTTTAAATTGACTGAAAAAGACTGTTTATTTGTACTATCTGCATGTTTACCTTTATGTATTCTGTTAGAACTGAGATACAAATTTCTCTCTACATCCATTTCCCCCCCTAAAACTTATTCCAAATAAAATAAAAATGAGATTCTTTATAAGCGTTAGCCGGAGAAAGGTAAGTCATGACCTTCCATTAGATGTCTTTATCATATATATATGTAGGGCAATTCATTTGAGGAAAACAAATAAATCTATGTTTCTCAGGTACATCTAAGATCTGGAGATGATGCATTAAAAAAAAAAAGAATTTACTTTCCTATCATTATGATTTTGGCCACTATGAAATTCCCACTTGATAATTACTACCTGAGACACATAGCTGCACAGCTCTTCTGGCTACACAGTAATATTAACTAACATAGATGCCCCACATTATTCCAATAAACATAAAGTGAAAGATTTCAAACTGGCCCAATGTTGAGATTAAATAATCAGTGTTAGGACAGGTGTGTCTAGGTGAGGCACTTCCTAGACCTTATACTGGTGTTGCCAAATGTGCCCTCCTTGTCCTTTGTCCAGGTGGAAGTGAAGAAGGCTGAACCTCGTGACAGCAAAGCTCCTGGCCAGCTCGGCCCTGGCCAGTGGGCGCCCAGGGGCATCTTGAGTGCAGCTAATGGTTGGACAGCACAGCCTGCCCAGGGCTGGCAGCAGCCGTACGGGGCGCAGGGTGAGTGGGAACACGTCCAAGAACAGAGGAACACCTAATAGTAACTGCTTAAACCTGCTGCTTTAACATTAAATGTTACACTGACAGGTTGAATGTTAAACTGGACTCTGTGAACATTTAACATTTCAGTTATTGTCCCCAGTCTAAAGTTTTTTTTTCTCTCTTCCTGAAGGAGTGTGGGTGTCGACTACTGGCCAGCCCATAGGTAGGTGTTTGATCTCCACTTGACAACACAGAAATATCTTTTCTTTCCATTTTAGAGAATTAGTTGTTTTTCTGTATGTTGCATAACTGTGAATTGATCAAACTGCAGATCGATTTTGTGTCTAATCTTAAAATGCCTGTGTCACAGAAACAGGCCTGCACTCTGTGTGGCCAATAGGCTGATGACAGTTAACAGCACGTGTTATCACTGATTCATAATGGCTGAGGCTGCTGATAATGTGCTGCTTGAGACAGATGGCAGTCTTGAATAGATTCCAGCCTCCCTCTGCTATTGGTCAGGCTTGGTTTCATATCACCACCTCCGGGTCAACCTGCAACGCTCACTGCAGTGTCGGCCCTGTGCTAACTCATTCAGCTTCACATTCAGTTTCTTAAACCAGCTATTTATCAGCTGTATGTCTGTTATTCAGCTGTTCAATAAGACACATTCAAATTGATCTGTGCTGCTGGCACTTTCTTCTTTTCATATTATTGCCTGTGTACTGAATCCAATATGTAAAACATATATTTATGTAAAAACATTTCTATAAACTAGATCTGTTCTGTGTTGGAGCAGGCGGCTATGGACCTCCGTTGACAGCAAGCCGCGGAACCCCCACACAGCCTCCATCACCTTTCAGCACATTCCTGGTCACAACCCCGGCGGGCAGCTTCGCTGCACCTCAGGGCTACCCTCAGCAGGGCTACAGCACAGCACCTCAGTTTGGTCAGTAATACTGACACACTCACTCGTTACACTTTGGTGTTGTTTTAACATCACTACAAACTACTTAAAGGTAATATAGCATATGTAAAGGTAACACTGGGAATTAGGTGGAGATAAGGACAAACTACATTTAGATCATGAACTCTAAAACGGGTATGTAAAATGTTTTGAATTTAATCTATGTCAGGTTTTCCAGGCAGCTTTGCTGTTGCTGTGGTCAGGGAGGAACCTCCACCTTATCAGAGATGGTCAGTGTGACTTGCAGATACCGTGCGTTTCATGAAATCTTGCTAAAAAGCCTGTGGGGGGATTATATTCATCCAATTTAACCCTGTGTGCAGATGTACCAAGCTAATATTGTAATTTGTGGACAAAATATTAGGAAAAAACAGTGGAAAAGAAGTCCAAAATGATCTGTTAAAAAATGTGTCGGTCACAATTTGATCTTTGATATTTACAAAAGACATTTGGATGAACAAACGAGAAGAGATTCGGTGGATTGATGAAAGGACCAGTGTGTAACACTCAGAGGGATCTGTTGGCAGAAATTGAATATAATGTTAATAAGTATGTTTTATTTAGTATATAATCACCTGAAAACAAGACGTTTTTATGACCTCAGAATGAGCCGTTTATATCTACATAGGGAGTGGGTCCTCTTCACAGAGCCGCCGCTATGTTTCTACAGTAGTTTCTACTCGCTCCGGAGTTAACCCCCGCCGTCACTCCACTCAGCTGTCGGGAAACAAGACACAAGAAACCTCTGTTGGTCTTGAGGAGCTGCGGCACTTATTTCTGCACAAACCACAACTTCCACTGTACATTCACATGATATTCTCCGAGCTAAACTAACTCTGTCTTCTGCTCCACTAGCTCATTTGTTCGCTTACTTCACCACTCACTTCCCACGAACACACACACTCTGGCTCTGCTATTCTTCAAATGACCTACGCTACTCTTACAACAAATGGCTCTAGAGAGGGCCATTCGCATTTTCACGTTAGCCACCGTAGATCTCCTACATGCTCGGTACACAGGAGAGGCTTCAGTCGGTCCAATCTGCAACCTCACCGATAGATGCCACCAGACCCTACACACTGCTCCTTCAATTAATACATCGACTCGTAGTGTTTTTCGTAGGATGATAAGGTGTGGTCAACTAGATTGACTTGACTAGATATTTTGTGTTTTATTCAGGGACACCAACACTGGGGCTTTTTTACTCGTACATAGTATACCATTTGTGATAAAGCTATAGTCATAGAAATTATCTCATTACTCTCCAACAGGTTACAGTTTCGGCACACCCCAAGCAGACCAGTTTGCTCCACAGGTTCCTCCTCCGCCCACCACTCCAGGAACTGCACCTCTGGGCTTTGCCCCCGCCACCACACCAACTCAGGACTTGAGCAAAGCTCCCACTGGGCAGCCTGACTTCCCTTATAGCCAGTATGGTAAGAAAAGCATTGTGCATTAAGCAGTTTGCTGCCCTTTTCTCTCCCATTTGATTTTTTTTATTCACCCCTCAGCCCTGCCCATCTCCCTGGATATTTTACTGGGTGCAACTACAGCTCATCTAAGTGCATATCTACAACCCTTAGACAAGCAGGAGCTTGCTCTTGGTACCATTTAGCTTGAACTGCTCCACATGCATACATGCTTCTTGCATACATGAACGAACCCCTCTGGCTCTGCCGTGAAGATGCTGCTGAAGTTTCACCGTATCCAGGAGTCTTCAGCAGTCATTTCTGTCAAGTTTTTCCAGCTGAGCTGTGGATTGGTAAAGAGATTAGTAGGGGTTGTTAGGTTTGAATTAGATCATCCTGCCTTGCAATGTTTTTTGTTTTGCATTTTTATTTTTATTTTCAAGGGAGTGCAACCTTCTCCTGACCGACTGTACTAGACATTTGACTTGGTTCAAATATTCCTACCTTTAATACCTCCCTCTTACACCTCCTTCTCTTCCTCCCTGTTGATGACTTTGCTGGCTTCTTTTCCTGGTCTTGGCACGATAGCCGTAGAAGAGCACCAGCATGACAGTATTATGCCTGTGAGACCTTATCTCTAGAATTAGGCATGTCCAACCTGTCAAGCTACTTATCGAAAATGTTCAACATGTCCATCAATGTATCACACCGGAGCTTTGCATGCTTGTCTGCAAAATGTGAACTTTGAGCCGCTGCCTTGTGGATACATGCAGATATTAGTTAGAGTCCTGGGCAAGTCATTTTTTGACTAACGTGTTTGTAGTTTATACTTTATTGTTGGTGTCTCTGTGGTCTTTGAGCTGGACTGTGTTCAGTCAGGATAATTATTCCTCCTGGATCTCTACTGAGCTTGTAAATTCTTGGCCAAATTTCAGTCAGTGTGTGGGGACTTGGAAATAAGACCTTTTATTAAGCCACTTCTAGAAAACAATGTGCCTTATTCATTTTTGTGATTTAAAACAATAGGAGGTCGCTTCTCCAGTGACACACTCTATACTCATGAAGGCGGAGATACTGTGAAAACTAACCAGCATCCATGGAAAAGGAACAAGCGTCATTCAACATTCACCCATTCAGTCACAAAAACACACAGTCAGATAAGAGTCAGATGTTAATTCAGTTTTTTTGGCCGGCTGGTATTTTCCCTCTGACTTGGCTTCCAGCTGCTTCACACTGCTGGATCTACATTTAAAGCAGTCGTGATCGCTGTCATCGTGACAGGTGCCCATCTTGTTCAGTGTTTCCTGCTTGTGCTTATCTTCCATCCAGCTTTTTGCATTTAGTGTTCACTGCCTGTTCAGGCACTTAGTCGGTAGTAGCAACACAGTCTCACAATGTTTTTGTGAAATGGAACTGGATATGATATATTCACCTAAGTAAGAATAGTAAATGGTTGAGATTAGACACATAAAGCAAGTTTGGTTTCAGTACAGTTTGGTTTATGTGGAGTTGGAAGTTAAAATAATTTGGTGAGAGTAAAGATCAAACCAGTGGTTTTGCATGTTTTAATTCATTAACATTTAAAGGTTCTGTATTTGATATCCAGAACATTAATATAGCAGCAAACAACTATTAGCTATTTAGAGATATAGAGGAGCAATGTCTACCTGAGCAGATAAAGAAGTCACTTTGCCTCTGTGTGTTGTAATCCGAGCATCTTTGTGCTTTGTAGCCGGGCCGGTTGCGCGTGCCTTTTGGTGAAAGTTCATGCATGTGAGCGTGCCCAATTGGTTAGCTCATGGCCGCCGCTCTGCGCTGCTCTCATACAGTGGTTACAGCTGATAACACTGTCCCGCCCAACAGCGTTTTTGCGGAAGCTACCCCCCGGTTCCCCTCTCAGGTTAACACTGTTAGCTCTGTCAGCACTGTTGCCTTTGTTTTTTACTGTTAGCGCTGTTAGCACCGTTAGCTACGAGCCAGCACCTCAGCCGTTGCCATGTTGAGAGCCATGTAGAGGCAATAAGAATGCTCCCATTCTTGCATTTAGCACCTTTAATTCAATGCCAATCATTTTCTAATGCAGACAATATATTATTAATTATTCCCACCTTCCAGGCAGTATAGCTTACCAATGGAGTTCTTTTTGGAAACTTGGATGTTGAAATGTCCTTGAATGATCCATGAAGGACTCCTTTTGATGATGTGCTACTTTGATTATGCAAGTAACCTAAAGTTTTCAAAATGGTTGGTGCTTACAACTGGAGGACACAAAACAATGACGAAAAGTGACACAAATATAAATCAAGTTAATTTCAAGTTTATTGTCACAGCATGCTGAAAGTAAAGTGGCGGCTTGCAAAATAGGAAATCAATCTACAAAGTTATGGCATTCTTTGAAATATGTTTGGCAGCAATGTGACGTACACACAAGTCGTATTTTATGGACTAAAACATGCACAACCACCGGTGTTGTAGTTGCTTTCTAGTTGCTTCCCTCTCATAATATTTTCTCCCGTTACTTGCATCTTAGCATATCATGCACATTTCACAAAATTTCATGAGACCAGGCTGGCATGATTTAAAAGTCAGGCGTGCTGGCAGATAGCTCCCACACTCACACTCCATTTTGTTTTGACTTCCAGATGAAGCTGAGCAGTGACGCCTCTCCAAGCATAGTGCAGACGCAGTGAATGAGTATAATAATGTGCAGCTCTGTTAGCTCAGTAAGGGGGGAACTATGTAAAGTAGTCGGCTAGCAGTATCGGGGTTCAGTCAACCTGGTCTCCTCATCTCCCTGATAGGCTTGGGTAACTACCTTCAGGACCCCTCTGCCTACGGACCAACGCGTCCTTCTCACAGTTATGGTCAGGATGAGCAGGGAGGATATAGTGCAGGTAGGTGCCAGCATCGTCTTCTCCAACCACAAAAGTAGCATTTACTGTAGTGTTTATAGAGCTGCAACCTGGTTCTTTTCTTTTGCTCTGTGTTTCCTATTTTGCATGTACATTTTGCATGTACATACAAATTACTGTGTATACTCTTGTATAGTAAAGTGCAGCCATTGTCATTGCCACAGTCAGCTGAGTGGATTTGAAACATTGAAATTTGGCATTTGGAGCTCTAAGCAGTCGTCTCCCTCAGCGGCTGTAGCTTTATTATACCAAGACTAACCATGTCCTCCTCTTTTGTCCAGTCTCTCTGTCCGCATTGCTTTGCAGATTATAAAAGGATGATCTAATTGTCAGAAAATTTGTTCATGGTTCAGTTGTCTCTATGCATCAGCGGCCCATTCACCCGTTGTCTTTTCCCCATGTACTGTCTCCACATTATAGCTAAAGGGAAGAGAAAGGAAAGAAGATTTAAAGAAGGACACGATGGCAGTAAATTTCCAATTTTTCTCAGATTCTTCTGTTGTGCGGTCCTGTTGGGACCGCTCTCTGTTCTTCAGATTTCTTATTTTTGTTCCGTTCATGGAGCTCTTTCAACGCCCCAAAAGAAAAGTGTTGTATTTCTAACTTTTCCTGCTTTTTTTCTTTCTATCTTTCTGTCTTTCTATCTATTGTCTTTCCATTCCAGTTATTTATAACGTCCTCCACTCCAGTATTTATTGGTGGCATATCAAAATCAGTGCAAACTGGATGTTACCAGGGCAGGAAAATAACCAGCACGACGCTGGAAAGATTTGGCTGCTGCTGGTTTTCATATTCTACCAGCTATTTGGTAGCAAACCTCTTAGTTTCTTTTCAACCTTAATGTCCCTTTGGCTTGGACAGTGGTTGGTGAATTTTGGGTTGCACCAGCCTTTTTTTTCAGGCAGATTAGTTTCCTTCCCTGGGTGTCACTTTGGTTCCCTTGTCTGTTAGCAGGGGGATGGTGCCATCCAGTGTCTGAATATAAACATTGTGCGTGTTGCACTGATCATCAAGAGAATCTAGAGATTGTTTTCCTCAATGAAGCCCGCTTTAAGTGATTATTAAATTCACCTGAAATTGTCATTTTTGTCTCTATACATTTTAACACTGTTACACAATAAGGTTCAACACCAAAGGGCTCATTAGAGGAATACAGCATTTGAATCTAGAGGAAAAATCCACCATGAAACCTTTAAAGTGCATATTTCATTTCTTGGCCCATTAAGTCGTTTGGTGTGTCACAGTTCATCAGAGACCTTCATAGACCAACAATAAAAAGAAGTACATATTTTAGATCCCTATCTATCTAAAAGAATATATAGATCTAGTCAAGATTTAATTGCTGAACATATTAAAAATAAAAAACAACAACTGACAAGACATTTAAAGCCTATTAAACGTATCTGTTCTACCAGTTATCAGGAAAAAAAATCAGGGCTTTTAAAGACCTTTTTATAAAGTAGATGCCGGGACAAAATGGTCAAATTAGAACAAGAAGGTTGCATGATGATGATAATCATTTAGGTGTGACGTACCAATATTTCCAGCAGCTACAGTAGAGTTTTACAGTAATTGTAATTGTCAAAAATATTTAACCAAAAATGACAATTGGACTGTGTACTGAAAATATAACACGGTGGATTTTTCCTTAACATTAAAATATTTTTTTACTTAGCAGTACTTTTAAAGGAGTAAGGTTTTTCCCTAAACAGTGTGTGGTGACCCTGACATTTAAATCCTCTTCTCTTCCTCCCGCTCTCTCCTCTCTCTCCTCCTCCTCCTCAGGGTACGGGCAGGACCTGACCGCCTTCAGCCACAGCTTCGCAGACCCCAGCCAGCCGGCGGCTTCGTACGGGGCCCCGACAGCCCAGCCCGCCGCCGCCCCCCAGTCTGCCGCCACTGCGTTCGGCAGAGGGCAGAACCACAACGTACAGGGCTTCCACCCGTATCGACGCTGACCGCCACCTCTGGGCAGGGCTGCTATGTAAAGTTCAAAAACAAAAAAAAAGAAGTCAGGGAAATGTGTGTTCTCGCTACAAAGCAAAACTGGAGTTCTGGGTTGTTCTATGGGAATGTTGAATGCACACAGTTTGTGAAAGCAGGAATTCCAGTTAATTCAAAAAGGGGTCTAAAGAAAACCCAGGTTTTTTTTGCATAATTTAATGAACATTCAGCAGAAAGAAGCTTTTATCCCCCACCCCCCACCCCATGTTTTATAGTAGGACTAAACTACTTTGCAATAATTTTGATTGTCTGGTAAAACACTAGCACAGAGACTATATGTAAAGAGACTTGCATATAAATATGTATATTTATGGTGGACACAAATGAAAACAGGGTCTCAAGTTTCCTCAGCTTTAAATTCTAGGGAAAAAAAATGTTTTTATTTTTCATTTGGTGGATTTTGTTTACTTTCTGAGCCTTTAAAGTTTGTTTAAAATGGAGATTATGAATATATATATTATACACAAACTGTGCAATTTTTTAAAAAGAGAATTTTGTACTATAAATGTACACTTTGCTTGTTTTTTTATTTAAAGATGTAGACTTCCCTCAGGTGGCTCTTTTGGGTGCATTTTTTGCACTTACGCAAAAAGAAAAAAAGGACAAATTATTACAAAAATAAATGTTTTAAGGATACAGTGTTGTTTCAGATGTTTGTATTTGGTTGTTGTGGACGTATGGGGATTTCAGTGGAAGACCCGCAAAGTAGAGCTGAAACAATTATTCAATTAATCCATTAGTAGATTGACAGGAAAGTCATCACCATGATGATTGATTAATCATTTCAATCAGTTACAACAACAAAAAAATCAGTGGTTCCTGCATCTCCAGTGTGAAGATTTGTTTCTATTCTCTGTTTGATATCATTGTAAATTAAGTATCTGTGAGTTTTAGACTGGTGATCAGACAAAGTGAGATGTTTGTGAATGTCACATTGGGCCCTCAAAAACTGTAATTTTTTCTGTAAATATTTCATGGATTAAACAAAAATAATTTTCAGATTAATCGATAATGAAAACATCATTAGTTGTATCCTTGAAGCAAAAATAGGAGTCATTGGTACCTTTTCTGAGATTAAATTTAAAGGTCCCATATTGTAAAAAGTGACATTTTGAGCAGACGGCATGAGGAACATAAAGGTTTTTTTAAACATTAAAACATTAAAGTATGTAAACATGTTCTAGTAGAAACCCAAAATACTAGTAAGAACCTGAAAATGAGCATGATATGGAACCTTTAAACAAACTGAATCCCATCAGTATTCAGATGCTTTAAGAGTTTTAAAGGAAAGACCAAATACTTCTGAATTTCTTTTATTAATGTGATATTTCCACAGCATAGCATGAGGATTATTTCTGCTGTAAATACGAATTTGACTGGTGATCAGACAAAGCCGGACAAAGGCCCTCAAAAACTAATTTTTCACAATTTTTAAAAAATATTTCATGGACTAAACTAAAAATAATAGTTAGATTAATCGATAATGGAAACATCATTTAGTTGCATCCTTGAAGCAAAAATGGGAGTCATTGGTACCTTTTCTGAGATTAAATTAAGTTTAACCCTTGTGTTGTCTTAACTTTCTGTAGGGTAAAAAATGACCGCCTTCACTAAACCCCTAAAATAAAGCAGCTTGATTGCATTTTAAACCCCAAATCTATTTTGCATGAAGAAACAACCTGTCATTCATCACAAACTTTGTGAATATCTAGGTTTTTCCTCTTCACAGTGCAGAAAGACTGTTTAATCAGTGGAATCCACTCAAAACCCTAACCCCAACCTGCTGGGCAGTGAAACTACACTCATGGCTACAGTAAAGAGAGTACTGGGAGTACTGTCATCTGCAGCACCTTTATAGCCTCTGACTGCATTCCCTATTAGTAAACAATGCTTTCAAGAAATGTTTATACTCTCTGATCTTGTTTGTATTTTGTCTGTGAACTTCAGTCAGGTGTGGGGTCGTGGAGGGGAGATGCTGCACATTCGCGAGAAAGTTTTCATTTTCCCTGAGTTCAATCAGTAGCACACGTGATCTCAATTTCTTGTGTGTGTTTGTGTGTGTGTGGTGTGTTTTTTATGGTTTCTGTAGTATGAAAATGATTTTATAACTGCCGGGTCAAAAATGACCCCTAAGACAAGATTTGTACCCTGTTGGTGTACAGTTTTTATGGAAATATGAACAAAGGCCATGTTTAACTTTTTCTCATGTTGGGGTCATTCTAGGAAAAGTCATTGAATTTCAAGTTGAAAAAAGATCATTAAGGGGGTTTCCTATGCTGTTAAACATAGTGGCGGGTCATTTTTGACCCTTAAGACAACACAAGGATTAAACAAACTGTATTCAGATGCTTTAAGAGTTTTAAAAGAAAGACCAAATATTTCTAAATTTCTTCTATTAATGTGATATTTCCACAGCATAGCATGAGGGTTATCTGCTGTAAACTAAAAAAAAAAAGAAAAGAAACAAAAGCCGTTATTATGCAAATACGAATTTGACTGGTGATCAGACAAAGGCCCTCAAAAACTGTCACAATTTTTAAAAAATATTTCATGGACTAAACTAAAAATAATAGTTAGATTAATCAATAATGGAAACATCATTTAGTTGCATCCTTGAAGCAAAAATGGGAGTCATCGGTACCTTTTCTGAGATTAAATTAAGTTTAAACAAACTGTATTCAGATGCTTTAAGAGTTTTAAAAGAAAGACCAAATATTTCTAAATTTCTTCTATTAATGTGATATTTCCACAGCATAGTATGAGGGTTATCTGCTGTAAACTAAAAAAAAATATATTATTAAAGTTTATTATGCAAATTTAAGGGATCACATCCGGGTCAAAGGTCGTAATCTGGGCCGTTTGATTTCACCATCTATTTCCGCGTTGTTAGCATATTAGCATCAAAGCTACCTGCTCTGTGGGAAGTAGTGTTCACTTCTCTACTTCATTATTCACATCCTGCTCGCTGTTTCACACTCCGGCCTTTCTTCGACAGCTTTCAAAGATTCTTGAGCAGAAAGTGTAAGCTAATAATAATCCTGAGTGTTTACTGTTTTGACTTGTTTCTGTGTTTTGGTTCGTTAGCTAACGTAACGTTAATGGGCGGCTAACTGGCTGCTAGCTCCTAGCAACGCAGAGCAGAGTCCAGACAGAGAGGCTTAATCACAGCATATAGTCAAGACTGATGGGGAGGACACATGATGGATACATGATGGACACATGTTGTTGTTGTTTGTGTCACTGTGGATTTACAGCTTCATTAGCTGATGGCTCAAAAACCAAATCTACAACACAGAATTGATGCTGAGAAACATACAATACATGTACAAACATGACACTGAGAGGATGATGCTAGAGATATGAGTGTTAAAATAGTATTTATATTCATGTATTGTGTAACAGACTGGGAGAATATACGGTGATTCAGCCTTTATTCATTTTACGGAAGTTAGTTTTTTTTGCTTTCAATATAAACCCCTTTGTGTTAAACCCTCTGTTTCACTGAAAAACAAAAGTCTCAACAAAGAACTATAATGTTCTATAAATTGAGAATAATTGGTGCTGCATCTCACTAGTTATTCTCATTTAGTTTAAATAGTAGTCTATAATAATAATAATAATAATATTTTCTTAATTTGACCAACATCCAGCAAGACATTTATGTATGTTTTTATATATATGTATGTATGTATATGTATGTATGTATGTATGTATGTATGTATGTATATATGTAATATATGTATATATATGTATGTATATATGTATATATATGTATGTGTA
>CAKAOH010020177.1:29250-41246 GCA_916701665.1 Sebastiscus tertius | reverse complement strand
GTGTGTGTGTGTGTGTGTGTGTGTACTGGGGTGATTGAGGGGATCATTTCATAGTAAGAGGGATTGAGGAGGTAGTCGAGGACAGATAATCACTGAGAGCGAGAGCTGTCAGCTGAACACACAGACGGAGAGCAGGTCACAGTTTTGTATAGAGAAGGTTAAAAGAGAAGGGTACTGTGTGTGTGTGTGTGTGTGTGTGTGTGTGTGTGTGTGTGTGTGTGTGTGTGTGTGTGTATCAGTTACCACAGATTCCCCATCTTGACCCATATTCCTCTCAAATAACAACAAATAATCCTCCTGTGTTAAATTTGTGTTGAAATCAATAGATTGACATGTTGGGAAATAAGCTTCTTCGCTTCCTTGCTGAGGGTCGGATGAGAAGATCGACTCTGTAGACGTTAACGAAGCTTAGCTCAGCTCAGCTTAGCACAGAAACAGGGTAAAAAACAGCAGCGACTTTCTGTAGTCTTGTCATCACCATGAACACGGGGGTGTAACCCCCAGCCAGCCTGTTCAGGTGGTCAAATACTGCCACTTTGTCGCGCCCCTCGGCTTCTGAATACAAGGCATAAGGATTAGGCTATACGTCGATGAGCACAAGTCCTCCTTTAGATGCTTTGCGGACGTATTTGACGGCTGAGAACGGGTTTGTTACATCGCTGTGAGTTCCCCTGTACCTCTGTCTCTCCTCTGCTGTGTGCAGTGGCTGTGTTTTGGATCGTAACCACCGTGAAACAGAAAATAACCTTTTATTTTACTTTGTTGGTGCCGTGGAGGTGTGGAGGTGTGATGCCGTGGAGGTGTGGAGGTGTGGTGCCGTGGAGGTGTGGTGCCGTGGAGGTGTGGAGGTGTGGTGCCGTGGTGCCGTGGAGGTGTGGTGCCGTGGAGGTGTGGTGCCGTGGAGGTGTGGCCAACTTTGAATGCTGTGTGTTCACAAACACCAACCGCCAAGTGTTGCATATATCATATCTTTAAGCGTGTGTTGTCTGAATTGGTACACTGCCTGAACGTCTTTGTGCCACACTAACCTTGTTGGTGTTAGTCTATAAATCATGAATATGTATGTGCACATGTAAGTATGGAAATACCCTTTTCATGTGGATGTGCTGCGCTGAAGTGTACGTGTGCTGCTCTTTACTGTGGAAGTGACCCCAGGAGGAATCCCCTCAGCAGGCCTGACTAATTTGGCCATGAGCGTGGCATTAACTACACATTCCTTCCGAAGCGGTGTCCCCCCCCCACCCACCCCCTCGGCAGCAACACTTTAAATAAACTGAGAGCAGGACTGTTAGGAAAGAGGAAAGGCCACCGCTCTGTGTGTCTGACCCTCGCTACGACCTCAACTGATGTATTTCCTCTTCTTTTCAGCCTCTCTTTGAGAAACGTGACCGACCGGTGAATTGTCAAAGTGACTAGTATGACAGGAGGGGGGACGGGGGGAGTAAAGAAAGTCCTGAGTTCACTTGAGTCGTGGAGGTGGCGGGGGGGTGGGGGGGTTCTTTATCCTCCAAAAATTAGAGGAAAAGTCAGTGAGCAAAGCCAGCCACCTCCTGACAGGAGTGAGAAAGTTTATATATTCTCTTCCCTCTCGCTGCCCAGCGTCCCGTCTCTCATGAAGCTGTGGAGAGACAATGACGGCGTACCGGGGATCAAACACCGCTACCCGGGAACTTTTAATCATCGGAGCACCACCAGCTTTTTATCCCATCAGTTGTTGCCAGGCAACAGGTGAGGCAGACCCCAGGTATTCTGTGTGTGTGTGTGTGTGTGTGGTATTTCTGGTGGGGGTGCAGATCAGGGTGTGTATAGAAGAACCTCGGGGTTATTTTATTAATCTGCATGGGGAGTCTATTCTTCCTCTCCTTGATAAAAACCCTTTCAGCTCCTTCTTTATGGCAGGCGGCCCGTCTGCCCTCCACTTTTGTCCTGTGATCATTGAGCTCCGCGGGGACCCGTGTCAGCCCCCCCCCCTCAAAGAGAGGAGGTGTACTGATGTGTGAGAGATACAGAACACTGTCATCATTATGGGAAGTTTGCAAAGCCGACTCTCTCAGTTTGTCGTGCTAAATACTGTAAATCATTTGTGTTGCCTCTTTGGGAACATACGGTCCAGGAACAGAGAAACTACTCGCTATAGAAAGTTGAAAGAAGGCAGATGGCCTGAGCTTTATTTTTCTAGTGAACAGTTTCCTCTCAATCTAAGAGCTTCTAATGGAAAGACCCTGAATTAAAACACGTGTGAAAGTACAATTTACCCCTTCGTCTCTCACCCAGGCAGAACAACCCCAGCCGACCGCACTGAAAAAAAAAAAATGTGCCTTTTTATGAAGTAAATTAATGCCGACGTTTTTCCATCCGGTGAAAAAAAATCAGCCCCGTTCCTCCTCCAGCAAAGAGAGAGTGTCGGCCAAATGTGTTCTGCTACAGTCACCAGTGGCTGACGTTGGCTTGTTGATTTCAGGACTGTTGAGACAGTCAGTGGTTTCAACAGTCAACAAATAGCTTCTCAGATGTTCCAAACATTAAGACAGCGGAGAGATGCCTCTTCTCGCTCAGATGCACCGCGGAATATCACGCCGGAGACCTCGGAAGGATTCAGAAGGATGTCACATTGGTGGAAGGAAGGAAGTATAGTTTACTGCATGATGAAACTGTACGTATAATTGGATACACAGAAACTAATTGTTCCATATGGAGCAAAGGGCCGTTATCCAGACTGCTGCCACCTAATACAGACTGAATTCAGACTTCTTCTTCAGAATAAGATGAAAGTCTGCATGCAGCTGTGTGAGACTGTACTTTCTTACTCTACTTTCTCACAATGACAATGCTAACGTACTGATGTTTAGCACGTATAATGTTTACCACGTTCAACCGTAGACTGTATATATAGAGACTGTATATATAGATGGACGACGCCTCTCCACTTCTTCCCACCGTAGTGAAGTCACAATATCCCGGATATTAAAAGTACAGCTGAAGCTGATGTCACTGGTTTTGCAGGTATTTGGTAATAAACCAAAGTATCAGACAAATTCAATTTTCGACCTGATGATGGTGCTAAAGGAAGTGAGAGGATCACCAAAGTTATTATAATTCATCGTTTGGGGAAAATTAATGTGTGGACCAAATTTCATTGCAATTTATCCAATCGTTTATCTAAAAACTAAAAATGTCAACCTCATGGCGACCCTAGACCCGAGGTCAGAGGTCAGAGGTCAGCAACCTGCGTCTCTTCAGCTCCTCTCCAGCGGCTCCCTGTGGAGTTCTAAAAGAATTAGTGGAAATGAAGAACTGCTCTTTGTTTACGTTTTCAATTTTATTGATCATTGTTGTAGGTCTATGGTCCGACGGTACGACGGAGTGTTAGGGCCACAAGGAGGAAAATAAATATATCTGAGATTGAGAGAATGAAGTCATAATATTATAAAGTACTATTTTTACGTGCTATTTTATTTTTTTTCTCGTAATATTGTGACTTTATTGTGTAAATCTCAGATGTGTTTTCCCTCAATGTGGCCCTAATACTCCGCAGTACATTGTCTCTTTGGCCCTCACTGCATTAGACTGATATACTATATACTCAGACTATAAACTGAGTTACCTTCATCACAATGATCACATGGTTTGCAGCTCCAGACAGATTTTTTTTTTTATTTGCCTAAAATGGCTCTTTTGACAGTAAAGGTTGCTGACCCCTGCGTTAGGGGATCATCAAAGTCAGTAGGATTCATCCTCTGGGGACCAAGAATATCTGCATGTCATAACAATACATCCATAAAATGTTGAGATATTTCCGTCTGGACTGGCCGACATTGCCGTCCCTATAGAGCCACGGAGCTAGTGTGGTTAAAAAACAGCATGCAGCATTTTTCTAGAAGTTATGAAACCCAAATACCATCAGGTTGTGATGTTTATGAAGAAAATAACTTGTCAGCACGGATTCGGTTTAATTTTAGTCCCATATTGTTATGTTGAGCAACAAAAGAGAAAGAATCTCTCCTCTACCAGACGACCCGGAGGCTCTCAAAAATTAACAAGTTTTGATTATTCGCACACAAGCAATCCATTTCATGTTGGAGAACCAGTCATATAAAAATACCCAGGAACAATAAAACAGCGGGTTTGAAGGGCTGGTGTTTTATAATTAAAGCCAAAGCTCATTCCTGCTAATGACCAGAGTGGGAGCCGGGACAGTACAATGTGTGCTCCACGCAGGCTAAATCCAGCTGATGGGAAGAAAAGAAAGTAAGAAGAACGACAACAATAACCGGGAGGTTTAAATGTGAGCGTGAGGGAGGGTACAGTGTCTCTGAATGTCCCTGTTGTTGAGCCAAGCCTGTTAGTGCAGAGCTGGTCTGATTGTGATTTGGCATCCTGACTAGTTTGATCTCATGGACCAACTCAACAAGGTTTATAAGAACTGGAACTAAAGTTTCCAAAGAAATGGATAAAGAAAATATAAGTGCAATACATTATGAACCAATCACTTCCAATTAGGGTATCGGTGCATCCCTATTTGGATATTGGCCGATACTGTGCTCATGTACTCGCAAAACGGCTCAGATATGCCTCGTATGCGGGACTCCCCAGCCTGCCGTGTGTCGCTCACACCCTCCAGCTGGCTGTTAACGAGGCTCTTTTGGCACAGAGAGGTACTCGTATCGGTACTCAGTATCGGTGAGTACCCAAATGGAAGTACTTGTACTCGGGCTGAAAAAAAGTGGTATCGGTGCATCCCTGCTTCCAATGATACACTGATACAATACATAATATACGTGTATATAATATAATAAATGCTCATATGTTGGAATATCATTTCTCACAGTATATGTTTATAGTAACAGCCGTGTTTCACCTCGATCACATAACATTTATGTCATTATCCAATTCTCAAGAAGTTTCTTAAAACCTCCGATGACGTTAGTAAGTTGGAAAATGATTTTGAACCCAACGGCGAGCATGTAATGGTTCAACGGTAATGAAAATATATTCAAAAAAATTCACCAGTGTTTGTAAACAACATCAGCAATACCAACCACAACGATTATGGTGAAGTAAAACTGATGTTTTCCACAAAGTAATTGTGTTTCAAATCATAACCAGCGGCCACATTGGAGATGGAGTTCCTCCCGACTGAGTCGATGAAGTGAAATATACCTTCAGACAGTATTTACCCACGCAGGACTTGAGTGGAGCTGGACAGCACATGTGAAGCACATGAGGCCAGTAAAACATGACTGATCCTAGATCTGACCAGAAGAGAGGGGCGGCGGACTACAGCGGCTGTTTATAGCCGGTGATAATGGCCTCCATATAAAAGCAACAGTAGGCTAATTACGCTGGTGAGGTTGTGACATTGGGCGGATATTTCATGCTGCAAAGTGCATTTTTTTAAATTGACATATCAGACAAAACATTCATCATGACTGTCAACATTTATAAAAGGAACATCTTCCAGATGTCCCAGATAATAACCACTGATGGCAACTTAAGCAAGTCTAAAGTAGGGCTGCGTTTAGGGAACCAAAACCACCGGTATAATGATAGGAACATTGTTATGGTTAAAAATTGGAATTTGCATTTCTTTTCTCTGCACTTTTTCCACCATTTTGCACAACCACATGTATGAGAGATGCAATAAAAGCATGTATTAGTAGCCGGGGGGGGGGGGGGTTGAAGTTCGGTGTGCTGAGGATCCCATCGCTGCTTTTGCAGATGTGGTCCTGTTGGCATCATCATCGGTCTGTGACCTCCAGCACTCACTGGATTGGTTCGCAGCCGAGTGTGAAGCGGCCGGGATGAGGATCAGCACCTCTAAAGCTGAGGCCGTGGTTCTCAGCAGGACACCAATGGATTGCCTACTGCGGGTAGGGAATGAGTCGTCACCCCAAGTGATCTGCTATTTCTAATATTTTGATCGTTGACGTATTACAGGAACATTCTGTGTGTTATTCTGACTGACCTGGTCATTCTTGTTGGGTCTCTAGATTATAGAGTACAGTCTAGAACTGCTCTATATGGGGCTCAGAGAGTAGAGCAGGTTGTCCACCAATCGGAAGGTCGGGGGTTCGATCCCCGGCTCCACCGGTCACATGTCAAAGTGTCCTTGAACAAGACACTTAACCCGAAGGTTACGTATCTTAACCCCGAAGGCTGAGCCATCGGTGTGTGAATGAGTATTTAGATCAGATCCTGATGGGCAGGTTGGTACCTTGCATTGCAGCCTCTGCCTCTACCTCTGCAAGTCCATTTACCATATATGAAACAAGTCTTTAGATGACTTCTGTTGTGATTTGACACTATATAAAAAATAAATTGAATTTCTATATCCTCCACACGGCTCTCAACATGGCGGTAACTGAGCCAGCGGCTCATAGCTAACGGTGCTAACAGCGCTATCAGTGAAAACAAAGGCAACACTGCTGACAGAGATAACAGTGTTTACCTGGGGGGGGGGGGCGCTACGCTTCCATGACAGTGCCGTCGGTCGGGACGACGTTGTAACTGCCGTATGAGAGCAATGCAGCGAGCCATTGGGGCATACTCACATGCACTAAAAGCCGACCCGGCTATGTAAACAAAGCACAGACAAGCTCAGATTACAACACACACAGAGGGAGAGCAACTTCACTCTCTGCTCAGGTAGACATTACTCCTCTATATGTTTACAACAAATGTATGTTTACTGCTGTGTTAATACTTTGGATATCGTATAGAGCACCTTTAACTAGTTCAGGGGTCAGCAACCTTTACTATCAAAAGAGCCATTTTAGGCAAAAAATAAATAAATAAATCTGTCTGGAGCCGCAAAACACGTGATCATTGTGATGAAGGTAACTCAGCTTATAGTCTAAGTATATAGTATATCAGTCTAATGCAGTGAGGGCCAAAGAGACAATGTACTGCGGAGTATTAGGGCCACATTGAGGGAAAAAACATCTGAGATTTACACAATAAAGTCACAATATTATGAGAATAAAGTCATAACTTTGCGAGAAAAAAGAAAATAACACGTAAAATTATTACTTTATGATATTATGACTTTATTCTCTCAATCTCAGATTTATTTATTTTCCTCCATGTGGCCCTAACACTCCGTCGTAGCATCGGACCATAGACCTACAACAATGATGAATAAAAATGAAAATGTAAACAAAAAACAGTTATTCATTTCCACCAATTTTTTTATAAGTCCCCAGGGAGCCTCTGGAGAGGAGCTGAAGAGACGCAGGTTGCTGACCTCTGTGCTATGAGAATCCCATCGCACCTACTGCAGGTCCAAATGGTACTGAGAGAGGCTTTTATTTTGTAGGACCTTTGGCTGACAACATGAGAAAAATGTCCTTCCAGAGGTGAATAATGACTGATTGCTATTACAATCATCTCTGAGGGTTCAGTGTCCCACGTCACGGTCAGGTTGATTTGAATCAGTGTCTTAACCTTTGGGTCGGAGCCTGAAAATGGTTTCTGACACGAGTCCTGAATCAGCCTGAGGTCCTGAATGAGCCTGAGATCCTGGATGAGCCTGAGATCCTGGATGAGGATGAATTTACTTTGATTGGACCCTGACTGGAAAAAAAGCCTTCGTAAAACCTTGGCATGGACCATCTTTTCAATCAGTGGACCTCAGTGTCCTCAGAAGAACTCTCCTCCAAGTCAAAGGTCAGACATCTCTGGACATAGACAGACATGTGACGTGTTGGGGGGGCTAATGCAGCACAGATCTGGTGGTGCTGAGGGACTGTGCTTGGATACGAGTGATACGGGCAGGTTTGTTGTACTTGGATGATTTGTTTGGCAGCAGATGTTCCCGTCCTTGATCGTGACTGAAAGGAGTTGGCTCCGACGGTTCACGCCAGGAAATACCACTTAACCTTCCTTTTAGTACAATATATGTGTAATACAATCATGAATCGAAACTATCCGGGGAAATATGACCTAACTGAACAGACACAGACACACACAGGATATGGTGGATATCACCAATCATCAGAAGAGATGACTCACTGTCATTTCAGTCTGGAACTTACTGGAATTTTCAAATTATCAACAGGTGGCAAACTCACAGAGAAATGTGGGCGTGTGTGTGAACCAAATATGAAATGGGGAGAAACGCAGGCCTAGTATACATGTTAATGCAGAGATAAAAGGTGTTGCTTATGTAACACAAGAGATTAACAGTTGACAGATAATTGATGCTGTTCTTTAGCCGTGCGGTAGTCGTGGTTAACAACAGCTCGCTCCGTCTCAGAGGGATTAGAGTCACTGTAGCTTAAACCAAACAGAACTTCTTGTCTGCTCCGTCACACATGAATCATCGCTTTGCTTTTCTACTGCCGTCTCCATTTGCACCATTTACACCTCTCTAAGCTCGCCGTATAACTTCTCTTCAGCCTGACTAGCGCTGAATAGTATTTTGCGGCGCAACGATCCATCATTTAACAAAAACAAATGGTGGAACAAATAGCTGCCAGCAGCTGTGGCCCGAGAGCGAATTAGTAGATTGATGTGTTTGTTATAAGGTGTTAAATCAAAGTTATTAGGCTATAATCATTTTTTACAAGATGAGACCGGCGGCTCGGTTCCCCGCTGCTGTCGCTTTGTGTATGTTTGGTTCTGGGAGATAAAAACAGTTTCTCCATCTGTGCTCTGCGCTAAGAGGAATTTATGGTCTTTTCGCCTTCGCTGTGGCTTCAAAACAGCTTTACAGCAACGTGGTCGTGGAGTTATTTACACCAGGAAGAAGCACGATTTGACACCAGAGATGATAAAGAAACGTCCTCTGAGAAAATGACTCCAAAAAGCTGGATGTTATTTTAGTCAGTGAAATACCTTCACATCGGACTGTTGGAACTCTTAAAGCGCTGGAACGTTTATACGTCATAAAAAGTAGTTCCCCTGCGCTAATGTCCATGCTGTTTACATTAATCCACAATTTCTGAATCATTCCGAAACCGCAACTTAACGACGTTTAACCAAAGACACAAGCGAAGAAAGAGAGAGAGAGAGGTGGGAGAGAGAGAGGAGCAGAAAGCTGAGGAAGAGAAGAGGAATGCAGAAAGAGGCAGAGAGGGTGGGGGGGAAGATGCAATGGCATGCAAATAAATCAAACACCCACAACGTCCTTCTGTGCCAAAGCCAGTGATGACAACATAACCTTAAGTCACATAGCAACTGACTCAAGTTCAGTTATTACAGAGCAGATAATTCTGAGAAATAAACCTACAGCAACTGCAGATTAAATCCCACAAACGCCGACCCCGCTGGATAACAATCTGAGCCTGCAGCACGACGACTTGTCTTCCAGCTATTTAATCAGAGATGGTTTTAGTGCTGGTAGTTAAGAAGTGGAGAGTTATGGGTGTGTGGAGAGGTGTTGCATGAGAACGGAAAAACAGCCTCGCTGAACCCGGCATAAAGCAGAGCGGCGTGGACGAGACTGACAGGTTTGGGTCGAGCTGCACCTCTCTGTGGATCTACCGAGCTGCTCCCTCCATCCTGTATCTATATTTGCATCTATTCATCATCCGTCTCCTCGTTCACAGCTGTGCCATAGCAGCTCCGAACAGGAATATTAGCCCATAAATTTGATCCTGAACACCTTCAGGCTACGAAGAAGAGTTTGTGTGTGTGTACACACGAGAACACACACAGAGAACGTCCGCACTCTTTGGAGGTATACCCGCCGCAGTAAATATGTCTGTAGAGGTAGCGCAGCAACACGTCCTCGGTAGTGTTTTCATCAGTAACTGGGTAAACAGATACAGCGAACCGATGGAGTCGGTGGATAACAGGTGCCAGGGCGCCTTGGCAAAACAACGCAAGGCATTTATTTAGCATGAACACCACTACAGTGATGACATGTGGTAATAAAGTAGACACACAATGTCAAGTGCTTAAGCACACACACACACACACACACACACACACACACACACACTTTAAATGGTAGCTGTGAATCTACGTCAACAAAGTTTTCAAACTGCACACACCAGAGACTTGATGACTTTCAAAGATGTTGAACGACTGATCTCCATCACTGAAATGAGTACTTTCTTCCAAATAGTCGTTTTTAGTTTTCTTTGATTTAAAAAGCTGAATCCACGTTTCTATGTGTAAAAAAGTGTTTCAGTTCTTCCCAACGCTTTGCTCTGTTTGATCTAACCAGCATAATGCTCCTATATTCACTTTACCTCGCACAAGGCAGCTCGATTCTCACAATGTCACGAGATCACACGAGAATCGCGGGGTCACGTATCACAGGAAAATCCATCATGTCAGGCTTCAAGTGATGCGTTTGTGACCGGCAAGCCGGAGCACGGACCAATCAGCATCCTGTGAGGAGCTACAGGCAGCTAGGAGCGTGGCTCAGGTGTGTGTGACGGCACCGAGAGGCGACTGTTGGTTCTAAACAACAACGGCGGCTCCTGAAGAGGTTAGCGTAGCTGCTGCAGGAGGATCAGTTCTATCAGAACCGGAGAGGATTTCTTCATTGAAAGAAGAACAAAAAACAGCACCGAAGGTTTTTCTCGATGGAAAACTTGTTTTCGCTCTTCTCCCGACCGGCTTCGGCAAGAGTTTGATTGACAGATGGCTCATCCAATCACCTGCCATGTAGTTTTTTGGAAGTGCCTGCCCTTTTCTAAACAGTTTCCAATGACGGCCTCTCAGATGGTTCTGTGTAATAAACCATCTGGTGGGTCAAGTTAATGTTCACTTGCTCAACAACCTTTAACTCCACCCTCTCCATGTGCTTCAGAGGAACGATGGCCAGTTTTAAAGGTGATGTCATAAAGCACACAAAACAAAATAAAACAGATCAGGATGCGGCACGTTTGCCAAATGAGTCCAGTTCAATGAAACTGCTGGGTGGAAAGCACTAAAAGATTTATGGTGATGGTTATTATTTTGATACTGAATCATATTCATGTTATTTTATAGAGAGGTAAAGTTCCTAGAAAGATTGATGATCATCAGATGCACAGTTAGTGCAGTTAGTAATAGTGATATTCTCAGTAAAGAAGAACATGACAGGTACATAGATACAGTCACCTGGTAGGTTCATCCTACAGCCTGTAAGTTCTCAGGTCAGATGTTCTCAGAATCATCTTGTAGTGTACTGTTTAGCTGGAAAATGAGAAAGTTTGTGACGCCGCCGCCATTGTAGAAATCTGGTGAAGGAACGCCAAGTTCCGGTCACATGACCGGAGAACAGCCAATGGGAACGCTCTCTCTCTCTGAAATGACCTGTGATTGGTCAAAGTCTCCCGTCACGGGCTAGATGTTCTAAAGTCTGTAAACAGAGCCGTGAGGAGGAGCAGGAGTCTAGTTATCTCTCAGAACACTTCAATTACAATATGTTGAAAGGTTATTATGGGATGTTTGCCAATGATGCCAAAGATATACTGCCTACTGCAGCTTTAACACAATTTCTAAGAAATAATTTCAATGATTTTCCTCAAAGTCAAAAGTGACATGAAAGCTGTTTATGCATGTCATGCTCTTACTGTAGGCGATGTGTGTTCACATGATCAGAGCCGTCTTGAAGTCAGCATTCCTGTGTGTGTGTGTGTGTGTGTGTGTGTGCGTGTGTGTATGTGCGTGTGTGTGTGTGTGTGTGTGTGTGTGTGTGTGTAGGTGTGCGTGTGTGTGTGTGTGTGTGTGTGTGTGTAAGTGTACGTTTAATTGGTTTGGAATGAGATTGCCCTCGGGGGTGCGAAGGGAATCTCCACTCTCAGGACTTATAAACACCTCAGCACGGGGTGATGAGTGTGTGTGTGTGTGTGTGTGTGTGTGTGTGTGTGTGTGTGTGTGCTCTGTTTACACACCTACACAGACACACTCCCTTTGCCCTGTACGTGCCCTGAGGGAGACATACACACCACAGACTCACACACATAAACACACATTTTATGAGCCATCTAGAAAAACAAATAAACAAAGTCCACAATCTCTCTCTCTCTCTCTCTCACACACACACACACACACACACA